>CM032436.1:7279757-7470407 GCA_019049465.1 Dryas iulia moderata | reverse complement strand
CACGGTGCTACGTTGGTATAATTCGTGAATACCACCATCCACGGCTTCCCGACAATGAGTAAGCCCATGAAGCCAACCATAGGTCGAATACCTCTGGAGCTGAATGCGGGGACTGAAATTAACATAAAGAAGCAATACAAACATTTTCTAATGTATGTAAGGAAATTGGTAAAAATACCTTAAGCTAAGTAAGAAGTTGCTCTTTTAAGATTTTTTTAAAGTGTATTTACACACTTTTTACTTCTTATTATTATCATATTACAGATGGTAAAACCACTTTGATATATATATATATAATATATACAGATAGGTAAAAATACACTTTGATATATATATTCTTTGTTGCATTTAAAAAAAAAAGAAAAACAAACATGGTAATTACAAAAACTTAACTAACGTTAGCAAAAGGTGAACTTAACTCATAATGAGATCTCTTCCAGCTAACCTGTGGAAGTAGGTAAAAACAACAAATCGCGAGAAGACAAAACTATGCAATATATTCTATATCAAAGTGTATTTTTACCTATTTACATACTTATCTACAATTTTGGTTTTTAGATGTTCTCATTTAAAAACCAAAATGGTTTGAGCTTATGTTACAATTATTTTAGCCTCGTATGTTACATGTGATCATTATATAAACTTATTATCAATATTATTTAGACAATACAATTTCAACTTTGTTTTGATATTTATTGAAAAAGACATTTAGAAAACGTATAAAAATTTGAACGCAGCGGGATTCAAACCCGTGCCTCCTGTACATCGTTCAGGCGCTCTCACCACTGAGCCATGCGTTCTACTACACGCCGCGTCGAAATTGTTACACAATTTTTATTACATTAGCTAAGAAGTAGTCAGAGATAACCTAGTGTCTTGACATTTAGACATTAGACACTCTATTCTTCACTTTCCGTCCGAAATCGAGACATTGCGTGAAACTCAACGCTGTTTTGTCCTTCCAGAGTGAAAAAATGAATAAAAATGAAATACAATCACTTCCCGAGTGGGTATCGAATCCACAGCCATTTATTTTACTGTCCAATGGTCCAGTGGAACAGCGTTTGACTGTTAATGCGATGGTCGTGGGTTCGATTCTCATTCGGAGAAATGAATATTTAAATTTTAATGAATATTTAATATTGAAATTTTCAGAACTCTGAATATTAAAATTTTCAGTTTTCAGCTTTGGTAACTAACACAAAGGGCGGCATTTAGTTCCGACTTGTCAATTTTGGACGGAAAGTGAAGGACGGAGTGTCTTGACACTAGGTCTTCTCTGACTACCCCCTTATGTACGAAAAGCCTGAAACTAGAAATATAAATAATTTATTACTCACCTTGTGTCGTAGGCGTACTAAAAGCTGAAGTCTGTTGGGCCGCACCAAACGCCGGTTGTGGTTTAATATCTGCTGCATTTGTCTAGAAAAGGAGATTAAAATATCAATAAAACTATTTATAAATATTTTCAAAGTTTCATATACATACTTAAAGAAAATAATATTTTTAAATAACGTTTTAAAAAGATTAGCCGCAATGCGACTTCAACCCCTTCTTGAAAACCAAGCACTTTGACCACTCGGCTTAGTGGTTAGTATCTTCTATTACAAAAAGGCATTTTCAGAAAATGGACAGCTTCCAGGAGGCGCGTGTTCGAATCCCGCTGTGTACAAACTTTTAATATGTCTTCTGAAATATATCCTTTATCTAATTCCTAAGTGTATCAATAACTAAAATCTGTAGATATGGCATTTTTTTTTGGCATATCTGTAGATCATATAGAATTATGTTATAACATAATAGGATAGTACATATGGCATAATGGTTAAATTGCTTGGAATATAAAGTAAAGGACCAAATTCAAGCCCAGGTTCAAATTTTATAAGCATATTAAAAGTATATACAAAACTTATTAGATGAATGACAGATTCAGAAAACAACTTCCAAAACTTAGTTGTTATGTTGTTGTAATACGCATATTAGAAAGTTGATGCAGCTGGTAATGGAATACATGGCTTAGCAGTGAGAGCGCCTGGACCATTTACAAGAAGCGCGGGTTCGATTCTCACTGTGATCCATTTTTTATATTCTCTAAATGTCTTTTCCAATATCCTAAGTGTGTGAATAACACCTCAAAATGTTAAAAGTAGGCAATACTCAGTAAAGACTATTGATCATTGAATGAAAATCATTACCAACTTAATAAAAACATAATTAAGGAACAGTAGGAAAACATAAATAAGTATATGAAACAAAATAGAAAAAATAAAACTCAATCTTAACACTATATGTAGTTTGTTAAGAAAAAATCACAATAATTCTTACAGCATTAGGTGTCTGACCAAAACCAGGGGATCCTACAGTCTGTACTGGCGGAGACGTGAATCCTCCAAAGGTTAACGGCTTGTTAGCACCAAAAGCCGATGTTGTTGTAGCTGGTGTGGCAACTGGAAATTTAATGTAAAATAAGATTAATTTAACTAATTTATAATTATATTCTATGTATGTATGATTGCTGTATATATGTATGTAAGCAAGCAACCACTTGTTTACATTTTTTAGATAAAACATTACATCAAATTATAATGATGAATGATTATAGACATAAACTATGATATATGATGAATGATTATAGACATAAACTATTGTGTATGTTTGATTGTTGTATATATGTATGTAAGCAAGCAACCACTTGTTTACATTTTTTAGATAAAACATTACATCAAATTATAATGATGAATGATTATAGACATAAACTATGATAAATGATGAATGATTATAGACATAAACTATTGAATAATTTGAGATGAGAAAATGCATAATTCAGTAGTACCATGCAACATTCAGGGGAATGGGTTGTTTTAACATAAGAGCAACTTTAGTACAACAGAAACACTTTTTGTTTAAAAAATAAGCCTATATCATTTTATTTATTTGTAAATAAAATATAACTTTAATTTGTGTGTTATAGAGATATTATATGACATTAACTAAAGATGACTGCTTCACTCTGTATAATGAAATATTGTGTGTAAGCTAGTGACTGCTGTTAGTTAAATTTGGACAGCAAAATGGAAGTTAAGAAATATATCTAAATCAAAAATTATAAACTTTGCATTTAGCATTTATATAAACATTCTTAATAACCCGGCTACAACAAAATGGCACTTATGTTGCGGTACTTACACAAATTTGAAGAAGCTGCAGTGGTCTTAGCTCCAAATGAAAATCCACCAAATGCTGGTGTACTAGTTTGTGGACTACCAAAAATACTAGGTTTATTATCTGCAAAAAAATAAAATTGTTAGATTTATTAACATATAGCTAATGTAACATTTATTTAAAAATGAAAAATATATATTTTAATTGTAACTAAGATATATTAATACAATATTAATATGCTACATAAGAATCCTAACTAATCTAATACATAAATAAGTAAATGTAAACTTAACACTATACCAGAGCCTACTTGAAAAGCATTTGCATCACCACCACCAAATAAAGACCCTGGAAGTTTTTCAATTTCTTATGAAATAACTTTTAAAAATATCTCATCTATTATTTTATATTAAATTATTACTTTAATCAGCAGCATTCAATTTATGTTTTAAATTGAGATTTATCCTGATTTATCTTATTAAAAAAATGAATTTGTATTAGTTAATACAAAAATGAAGGTTATGTTGACTATTGTGAAATAGCGAAAAAGATAAAAATATCTGTTGAGAAATTTAGTTTAATAATAAAAATATGTAATTTCGTCTATATATAAGATATTATATTTATTTCAAAGAAAAGAATACACATTTAAAAAATCTAATGTACCCTACATTACCTGATGGAGTATTGGTACCAAAAGTGCTTCCTGAAGTTGTTGTAGCTTGTCCAAATGAAAAACTCATCTTTGTTAATTGAACTAAAACTATTTTCTATATTAGGTTTATACTTTAACCAATTATTTCAGCTTTAGGATCAAATATACTTGAAAAACTGTTATAACTTTAAGCGGTTACCAAATGTCAACAAATAAATGCCGCCTATTGTTATCTCTTAAAGTTGACAGATAAAAAATCTTTGCGTAGAGTATTAAGATTGGAGAAAATAATAAAAAAACATATTGTAATAAATTCCTTTGGTAAATTCATAATATTGATACTATTTGACATTTTTGTTGAAGTGTTTACTTTTCAATAATAAATGTAATACACAGTTAATTTCATTCAATAGGCATACGTATTTCTGAATAGCAACAACTTGTACATGATATATTTAAACGTCCCTTTAAATGCCAATTTCAATGGGGATTTTAAGAAAGTAAGAATATAAATAAAAAGAATAAATATAAAGTAATTTTACTTTATTTTTTTATTAAAATAAATAAAATAAACCTTTACATACATGTTTGAAAAAGTTACAAATATAAAAAAAAACGATCATACCTACACAAACAAAACAACAATTGTATTAATCACTGCATTCGTGGATGATATTGCGAGAGTACTTTTACCCAAAGCTTCGTTTAAATAAATTTAATAAACGCTGTTTATTATTTTCCAGCTAGGTAAATTATTAATAATATGGACATATTTTTGTATTCTTGAAAATGTCATACATATGAAACATTATGCTTTACGGTTATGAAGATACGTATTGTATTTATTGAAAATAAATTCAAATATAAATGAAGTAAGTAATGTAAAGTGTAACCTAAATAGTCAGAACTTTCAAGCTTTTTAAGGTATGTCTATGGTTAGACCAACAATATGTTTACAATTTACATATATAAACGTTTACATATAAATTATAGAATATTTATCATAATAAAATATATGTATTAAACAACGCTATATCTAGATCTTGGTACGAAAGGTACTGGGTTCGAATCTGGTGTAAGTAATAATTGGACGTTGACGTTGGCTCGTCGCCATCGGTTCCACATGACGTAGTGATCTTTCCACAAAAAGTAAACAGTAACCGAATAGCCGCATAGAACTATTGCCATGAAAAAGTCCATTGCTGTTTCGGTGATACGGTGAGATATACCTAAAAAGAGTAAAAGATAATATTAAAACTATAAAAAGATAATATTAATTTTAATAAGAGTTAGTTGTCGGAGATTTTCAAATGTGGTTTCTTTTTTTTTAACTTCACACTGTATCCAGCACACGGCAAGGTAGACAGAGAGAACCTAGTGTTAAGACACTTCGTTCCCCATTTTCCGTTGAATTCTGGAGGCGTTGCGAAGTGGCAGAACTTAATGCCGCACTAGACTCCACACCAGTGTGAAGAAAGTGGAAATATTATTTTTTTCCACTCTTCGAGTGAGATGCGTTTACAGTCGCACTATGTGTCCACTGCGCCACGACGGACCTCAAACAAACAATTAGTTTATAGGCCACTTTGGCGTTCGTGATTACTGCGTCACCTGACTGACGGTGGTTTTGGGTTTGGTCTTAACATATATCATTATTCTTGTCTCGAATTCAAGAGAAAAGCGACGAACCGAGTATCTTAACACTCCTCTCTGTCTATCCTGCTAAAAACATTATTTCTATTAATTAATATATTATTTCTAAAAAATACTATCTTTTTCCGTTGCTTAGAATTTGGGTGTTGTGTTACATTGATACTATATCTAAAATGAATGGTAGGTACATTCATACGATTTGTGTCGCTTTTAAGTACACAACATTTCATCTAACCGATTAAGCTTATTTATGTGTAAAATATGACATTACTATGCACGATACAAGAAAAATAATATGAAATATTTTTTAATTAAAGACCTCAAAGGCGCCACTATTAAAAAAAATAATTAAACATAAATAAAACAACACACCTTCATTCTTTCTAACCGCGTCGAGTTTACCAAAATTGTTACCCTCTATAACAAAGTATTGTGTGCCAACGATGCATACAGCCAGCAGACCCGCGGTCACCGTGGACAGCAGCCAGAAAATTAAACAATCGGACTGTAAACACAAATAGAAATATAGTTCAATATTTAGTACAAATATTTGATATATTTTTAAAACATTTCTAATACAACAGTAGTACCTAACGCTCAATTAAATATAATTATAGTTAGTCAGTCAGTCTTAGTTTTTTTTATCCAGGCAGGTTGTATTCCGCACACAGTAGGGTAGGCAGAGGGAACCTTGTGTTAAGACACTTCGTTCCCCACTTTCTGCCCAATTTTGGAGCATTGCGTGTTAAGTGGCGGAACTTAATGGCGCGCTTTACCTTGGTACCAGAGCGAAAAAAATGAAATATTAGATATTTTCACCCCTCGAGTGGGAGTCGAACCCACAATCAGTCGTTTGAAGGCACACGTCTGTTCCACTGCGCCACTACTAGCCCCAGTCTTAGTTTTGTTACTCAAACTCAACTCTAATCTCATTATAAGCCTTATATTATTATTCCTAAACAATTCTCTATACAATATTACAAAGAAAATTTAATAAAACACAAAACCGTAGCTAAAATAACCAAATAAGTATTTTCCATCTAACGTCTACATTATTTACGTATAAACGTAATAGGTATGTAAAACAAATTAACGTTCAGTACATTTTAGAGCAACGGTAATTCAATATGTGGCAAAGACCGAAGACGATACAGAAATTCAATATGGCCGTGTCTTGTCACGTCAGATGTCAACCGCCATCTTTACGGCGCCCTCTTGGTTCTTGTGGTCATAAAATATGACTGGGTCGGAGAGAAATTTTGATTTATGTTCCTTTACTTAATTTATTATAATTATAATTTATAAATATGGCTATTTAACATACTAAGTATATTTATATTTAGTATGTTAAATGTCCATTGTACTTCTTATGTGGCCAGTCGTGGCCCAGTGGCACAAGAGTGTGACTGTAAACGACTGGTTGTGGGTTCGATTCCCACTCGAGGAGTGGAAATTATATTTCCATTTTCTTCGCTCTGGTGTCGAGGTAAAGCGCGGCGTTAAGTTCCACCACTTAACACGCAAAGCCTCCGAATTCGGCGGAAAGTGGGGAACGGAGTGTCTTAACACTAGGTTCCCTCTGCCTACCCTGCTGTGTGCGGGATATAGCGTGAAGCTATTTAATTAATTTAATTTAATTAATTTCATATGAAGTGATTTAAATATTATTTTTGCAAAGTTTTCTAAGACAGAAGATTATATAGAAATTCAATATGGCCGCGTCACGTCAGATGTCAACCGCCATCTTTAAAGCGCTTTGCGGGTGACGCCACCATCTTTACTCTTATGGTCATCAAATATGACTGGGTTGGAGTGAGATATTTAGTTTATTTTAATTATAAGTATATTTATTATGTTAAAAATCCATTAAACATCTTATAAAGTGACTTAAACATTATTTTCGCAAAGTGTTCTAATACCGAAGAAGGTACAGAAACTCAATATGGCCGCATCTTGTCACGTCAGATGTCAACCGCCATCTTTAAAGCGGTTGGCGGGTAACGGCGCTCTCTTGGCTCTTGTAGTCATAAAATATGACTGGGTTGGAGTGAGATTAAGATTTATGTTTCTTTACTTAATTTATTATAGTAATATTTTATTTAATAAACATATTACTTTGTCTAAAAATAAACAATTAACATAATTGTAAAATGTTTATTTTACTTTTAAAAAAGTAGTCTTTAACATTGAATTTATTTTTCACAGAAATCTTTTCAAAATCTTATATTTTGAAATTCAATTTAATGTTTTAATGTTTAATTTCATTTTTTTTTTACTTCTTTAATCATGAGTCACAATTCAAATCCCACTTAACCGCATATTTATAAGCATCTTTTGCTATCTCAATTTGATAAGACAAAACACAGCGTTTGCCATTCAACAGAAAATGGAAAAAAACATATTAAATATCCCTATATATAGGTGGAAAACATCGAAAGATTAAACTATAATATATAATAGCAAAACACACAAATAACTAAGGCAAAGTGACATTTTTTTCCAGCTTCACGTATTGTCCAGAATTCATAGTTATTTTTCAGTAAAAAAAATCTATCATCCTTCATTAACCATATACTATAGTCTATATTTAATACATAAATAGTTAAAAAATAACATAGATACACCAACGAATTATACAAAAACAAGAATTCATTTACATTTCTACACTTACCAATTAATAAATATCAAAAATTAAATTACAACACCACCACTCAAATCTAAACGGTCTTTTTTCCACGCACAGACTACGCATACACGCCCATCATGCTCCCGTTAGGAATTTCATTTCGAATTGACAAGCGTATATTACTTTTGTGCCTTTATAAGAGTACGTATCTTCAATAGGCCCATATTCAAATTCAACATAAGTGAAGCTGCATGTAATCCCGGAATGAAAAAGTATAATTAAGTGGCTCATTCACAGCAAAAGCTAATAGATTAGTGATGAATTGGTTTCTGTTTTATGTCACAAGTCATAGCTCGCTATTCAGTTGGCAGTTGTATGCAGTGACACTACAGTTTACTGTGTGAAAGGAATTTTATAATTAGATGTTGTTTGAACATGTTTTCAAATTGGATTTTTAGGTGTATTTATCGAAATATTTTTAATATAAAAATAGTTTTTATTAGAGTTACATATGATCGCAAATTTTGAGGCTTTCGTGACGTTCAATCCACAATCGGGGAATGATTATATTTAAATGTTCTATGCCCTATGTTAGACAATGCGTGATCTGGAATTCTGCCATTCAACGCGCAATGTCACAATGAAGAACTGAGTGTGACACTAGGGTTTCTCTAACTACCCTACCCTGTTACGCGAAAAAAAATCCTGAAGCTGCAAATGAAATTTGTTTTAGAGTGCTAGTGAAAATTTTATGCAAATTCATCAAATCATTTTTATGTTAATGTAGAATACGGGTTTTTAGATATAGACAATTTAGAGTAGGTACATGTATTTATTATACAACTATTTATTTAAATTTTAATCTAAAAACAGTATTCAAATTATCATTCATTCATACGATTTGTGTCGCTATTATAATTTTTCCTCTCCATTCATAGGTCACACACATTTACATATTATTTAATACATACTTTTCACGTGGCCCAGTGGCACAAGAGTGTGACTGTAAACGACTGGTTGTGGGTTCGATTCCCACTCGAGGAGTGGAAATTATATTTCCATTTTCTTCGCTCTGGTGTCGAGGTAAAGCGTGGCGTTAAGTTCCGCCACTTAACACGCAAGCCTCCGAATTCGGCGGAAAATGGGGAACGGAGTGTCCTAACACTAGGTTCCCTCTGCCTACCCTGCTGTGTGCGGGATATAGCGTGAAGCTATTATTATACTTTTTACCTACATTAATATTAAAAATACTTACAAAATCAATTAAAACCTATCCCAATCGCATACTACGTTTATGCAAACACTTATTTTCTGTTCATCTCAATGTGACGGGTCGAACTTTCAAGCCATAAACAAGCTGTTACGACGCAAATGGGCTTTTAAAAGCGAAGGACCGATCGTGGCGTTTGAAAATATTGCTCTAAAAAATTTTTGCGAGTGCGAACAAAAATTCGAAGACGTATTGCCGGATGGGCGGGCGGTCGCAAATGCTACCCGAGTACATCGGCCGGAATGGATGTGACAAGGCGTATCGTATAATAGATTATAAATACGTTGGGTTTCTTTTTTCATATGTATTTAATCATTTTGTTCTTTTTTTGGGTTTAGAAAGAAATTAGATAATTGACTATTTTTTTTTGATATTATTTAACTCTCTCTTTACTTTATTTACAGCAGTTTTCTCCTTTCCCTCGCACACACTCTGTTTTTTTTAGAATAAAGGAGGCGAACGAGCAAAAGGCCCACCTGGTGTTTGCCCATAGACATCCACAACCTTAGAGTTATGGATGCATTGGCAGCCTCGAGGATGTAGCACAGAAGTAAGGAGGAAGGATGAGAATGGTGACAATAGCGAGAGCTGGCTTATTTGCTATCGAACAGGAATACATCATCAGATGTTTGGCGGTTCGTCTTTGACACGATAGTGATCGCGAGGCAGTCGGAGAACGAATCTCCTACCACCAAGCTACTGGGTTATCCGGCTTTTACGGGACGCTACCCAGCAGCGGAGGAGAATTGTATTCTTAACCCGTCCCCCCACGGGTCCGTTCTCCACTTTCTGCCCATATTCGCCCATAGTAAACTTAGAACTTATAGATTTAATTACATGTTAGAATGAACAATTCTACAAAAATAATAAGTTATATAAGTTGTAATAAAACGTATAAGAATTTCGACACAGCGGATAGTAGAACGCATGGCTCAGTGGTGAGAGCGCCTGGACGGTATTCAGGAGGCGCGGGTTCGAATCCCGCCGCGTTCAAATTTTTATATGTTGTCTTTAAATGTCTTTTTCAATTTTTCTTAGTGCATAATAACACTTTAAAAATGTTTAAAATGAACAAGTCTATTTGTTACTATTTCCATAGAAATTTTGAGAATTTCTCAGTGCTGCCCTATTACACTCTCGAAGGAAGCTACATGCCAAAATTTCAGTTTCCCACGGCCAGTAGTAGTGTAGGTATCTTAACTTAAGGTACCTACTGAATACCCTGCTGAATGCGGGATATAGCGTGACGCTAAAAAAATGGGAAACAGATTTCAAGTAGTAAAATACGATATATTACTATGAAACAAGAATGATTTATGAAAAAAATATTAATGGCTGTATATTATAAGGACTTCAAGTGCCATGCTACTTATATTCAAGTACTAACTCATCGTTAAAATGCACGAGAAAAATAACATTATGTTATCTGTATTTATCGTTTAAATGAAATGCGAATGAATTAAAAAGTACGACTCGTACGTCTATACCGTAATTATTTGATTTATATTATAATATATATGTACATACAATTAATCTTATTCACACACTCATATTAATATTAATAGAAAAAGTATAAAAATTTTGACGTAGCACAATGGCACAAAGTGTAACTGAAGCGACTAGTTGTGGGTTCGATTCCCACGTGAAGGGTGGAAATATTTAATATTTCCATTTTCTTCGCTCTGGTGCCGAGGCAAAGTGCGGCGTTAACTTCCGCCACTTAACAAGCAATGCCTCCGAATTCGGTGGAAAGTCAGGAATGGAGTGCCTTAACATTAGGTTCCCTCTGCCTACCCTGCTATGTGTGTGATAAAGCGTGAAGCTAAAAAGAAATAGACGTTTCAGGACTTGAACCTGCGCCACTTTGACGTCCAAACGTTCTGTCTCCTACACCACATGTACAACATCTGGCTGTGTGGAAATTCCTTTATGCCTATTACAATAACTTATTTTTATTCTTAGCATCACTATAGAGATTTTAACAAATTTCTCATATTTTTTTTACGTTACCACTTATTTCTTTGTTAGCATCTTTATAGAGAGATTTTTACAAATTTCTGCTACTAAAAATTATTCTAGAAATAGTCGTTTTGAAGGAGATAATGCCATTATTAAATATTTTAATATTTTTAAAATCAAATTCACATAACGGGATACGAAATACATTTTTAGAAAACGTATAAGCATTTGAACATAACGATCAATGCTGGCAATCACACTTTACAAAGGACGCAGGTTCGAGCATTATACGAGCACGTATATTTCTAAAAATGTATTTCAAATATCTTATTTACCTACAGATTTTATTTGAAATCTTGCTACATAAAAATTTTAGTACAAATCCCATAAAAAAATCAAAAAAGCATGGTCACACACCTCTAGGCATATCCTACCTACCACCTACCACCTACCACCTACCTGTAGATGACTCCTATTCCGCGGGTTGCAGAACCACAGCCGAAGCGCTTGGAGCACTGTGTAACGAGGCGTACGGATGGCCGGATAACTGAAAATAAAATATTAAATTGTGCGTATTTTGCTTCAAGCCTGCAGCTTGTAGTCTTCATATCTTTTTTTTAAGTATCCTTGGTGACTATTTAAATGTCTCTCACATTTATTATGTTTGTATTTTTTTTCTAGTTTGACTTTATTTATAATAGATAATGTTAAAATTGGAAAGAAACCATTGTGGCGCAGTGGGATATAATCAGACTATAAAAACATTTGGTAGTGCATTCGATTTCCATCTGGGGGAATTTATGTTATTTCATTTCTCCGCTCTGGTAAGTAAGACAGTTTTGATTATCAATAACTGTGATGAAGAAGTGTCACTACAAAGCGACTGGTTATGGGTTCGATTCTTACTCGAGGGATGGAAATTTAATATTTCCTTTTTCTTTGCTCTGGTGTCGAGGCAAAGCGCGGCGTTAAGTTCCGCCACTTAACATGCAATGCCTCCGAATTCGGTGGAAAGTGGGGAGTGGAGTGTCTTAACACTAGGTTCCTTCTCCCCAGCTGTGTGCGGGATACAGCGTGAAGTTAAAAAAAAACCTATATTGACACTAGGTTCTCCGCCCACAACTACTGTGTTGGAAAAAGCTTAAAGCTGACTAAACGATTAAAAAACCTTAACATCCAGTCGCAAATCCCTAATGACTGCAATAGCAAACAGACCGAGGAAAATCGAAGGATGGTTGAAAGCTAAATTAAAACGTCCGCCGATATTTTATTTAACAGGGTTTTCGACGTCGAGTTTTTAGTAGCGTAAAGATAAGGAAAACTGTGATAATATTTTACATGAAATAAATCATTAGGCGCAAGGAGATAGTGCCTGACTGTAAATGTGATTGGTTGTAACTTCGATTCCCACTCAAATGTTTATACTTAAATTATTTTATATTTTTTCTCTCTGGTAAGATAAAGGGCGGCGTTAAGTTTCGCGACTCAATACGTAGTCTGTCGAATTCAGGCAGTATTATAACAGTAAGGTATCTCTTCCTACTTGCTATACTGAAAATAGCGTAAAGCTGAAAAAAATATATTTTTAAACACGAACCTTAGTATATCGTAGGGTAGACGAAGACCTAAGCATATACATATACAATCATATTAAATTGAATTTATTTAAAGATTTTTTATAGATAATTTTAATTGACGCCACCGTGACTCTATAGGATAATGCCTAAATGTATTTCATGGTTATCAGTTCAAAGCACACTAATAAAGGTTAATAATTGCAACAATAAATATTTAGCTCCGCCACTTAACACGCAAGCCTCCGAATTCGGCGGAAAGTGGGAAACGGAGTGTAACGTAACGGAACACTAGGTTCCCTCTGCCTACCCTGCTGTGTGCGGGATACAGCGTGAAGCTAAAAAAAAAATAATCTTTCTAAAGTGGTTAAATAAAAAACAACGCTAGGTTCCGCCACTAATTGCCCCTTAAAGAGGCAAAAATAAGTGCATGTGTATTACATTTATGCAAAAAATCATGACAATCAGTGAAACAGTTTCGATTTTACATACAAACTTTTAACCACTATTTCAACTCTTTAGGGATTGATTGATCCTCAACTATTTTGATTTTAAATTTCATTCTAATCGGGCCGGTAGATAAGCCGCAAAAGCATAGATTATCATTAGATAACAGACAGACAGACTTTCGCATTTATAACATTAGTATGAATATGAGATTTCAAATGTACCAAAAATATTTAAAATTTTCTTTAAGCCGACACCCCTTAACCCAGCCGTTCGGATACTCGAACCTGCACGATAGAGCCTCGGCTCAACCGTAATCAGTTCAATTCCCCGCAATTAGTTGATGTGATTTATCTGACTCACCGAGATGTCTGTTCCAATGGACTGCAGATTTTTCTACTTAATGGCGATCGGTTTACTATCTTATTACTGTTTGTTGCTCGTTGGTCGTTGTTTGTTTAAAGTTTTTACTTTATCAACGGATTTAATTTTATTTAAGCTTTATGTATAATTAGGTGAGAAAGAACCTAGTGTCCAGGCTCTCTGTGTTCCGCTTTTCGCTTGAAATTAAGATGTAACGGAATTAAACACAACGCTTTGTCTTACCACAACGGAGAGATGAAAAGAAATTAAACATGGTATAGTTTGGAAAGGAGGAAAGAGTATTTGCATAGTTCTAACAAGCGCGCAGAGTGCTGTTATAGACACGGGTTCGAATCCTGTTGCGTTCAAATGCAACTACGTTTTTAAAAAAATATTTTATTATTTTTTCTGGTAGGCTAACCAAATATCAAGTGTGGTGTTAGGTTACGCCGATCAACACACTTTGCCGATTGTTGAAGAAAAGTGAACGTGGTATTATTCCTTCGTGCCTGCTAGATTTCTAAGTAAGCGTAATAAGTATAACATTGTACACGTAGGTATAGCAATGGGTGAGTAATTATACACTCGAAGTTTGAGTTAAAAATTGTAGTAAGATGTTTTGCTTTAGTCAAACTGCAACTGTTTTTTTTAATTTTAAAATAATTAAATCAATTCAAATGTTAATATAATCTTTTACTATGTATAAAACATTTTCTTTAATAAAACTTCGCTCAAAACCGAAAAAACAAATAGTTTCATCGAAATGCAAAATAAAATACTATTTAAAAAAATACGCATATTGAGCGAAAAACCATTCTTGGAATATCCATTCTTGAAATTTGGAATAAGCGAACCGTTATCTACGAACAACTGTTACGATTGGAGCCATTAAATAAGTTTTACTAATGAAATATTACCGGCGAGATTCGTTTTAAAAGCGTTCACGGCGGTGCAGACGGGATACTTCAATATTAAATTTTATTTATGTTATAGCCAGGGGCCAGTCGTGGCACAGTGGCACAAACGTGTGACTATAAACGACTGGTTGTGGGTTCGATTCCCACTCGAGGAGTGGAAATTATATTTCCATTTTCTTCGCTCTGGTGTCGAGGTAAAGCGCGGCGTTATGTTCCGCCACTTAACACGCAAACCTCCGAATTCGGCGGAAAGTGGGGAACGGAGTATCTTAACACTGGGTTCCCTAGGCTGCACTTTGTTTGACCAGTTTGTGTTCGCTTATGCGTAATTTGTAAAATATATCGTACATCACTCCGAATTAGTGTCTAACAAACAATTATTAAAACGGGGCAAAAATAATGACGCCATTCTGTCGCAGTGTGACAGCGTCTGACGACGCGATTAGTTGTGGGTGTGATTTCTGAGAGGAATAGTATTTTTTTTTTCAGTCCTTTCTAGTGCCTAACACGCCGTTGTGTTCAGCCATTGTCAATACCAAGTCTTAATTTTCGGGTAGTAAGTGAAGAAGGGAGTGTCTTGACACTATTACTTTCACTTATTGACTCCCCATTATATATAGAAAAAAAAATTAAAGTTCCTTGAATTTTTTCTTTTCCTTTAAAAAAGTCGCGCGTCTACACCTTCCCCTACTTTTATTTGCCCCGTATTATTTGCATTCATTGCATGGTATTCAATTATTTGTCCCATTCACTGCACATTTTGTGCAATGAAGATAAATTCGGTAGTCATTCCGCCGTTTAATTACCGCGCCTGCTAATCGGATTGGTTTATTAAATTTTCCAATGCTTAAGCTTAATAGATATGTCTAAAGTTAGATCTAAACTAGTGGCCCGCTCGTGACTTTGCCGCGTGATCTATGTACTTGTTTCTCTATTTTGCTCGAGGGTTGATTTTGGAAGATCAAAGTATACTTAATGTTGGATGATCAACTATATTTTTGCCGAAATTCATTACAATCGGTTTCATTATAAGCGCTTTAGACTTTTCATATAAAGTTTCATTCCCTATTTCAACCCTTTAAAAGTGGATTTTTGAAAAAATAAATAGCCTATGTTTGAACCTGGATTTTTTACTACTTTCGTTCTAAATTTTATCCAAATCGGACCGGTAGATTAGTCGTGAAAGCGTGAAAGACAAACAGACAGAACAGACTTTCGCATTTATAATATATGTAAGTATGGATTATATTTCACTTTTGTGTATATAGGAGATACCTACAACATTCATACGTTATGGTGACTTAGTAACACTAGCATACGTTTAAAATTATATTTTCATTTTTTTGAAAAAAACCTTATGTATTTTTGATGGCTAAAGTAAAGCGGTTTAAAATTTTTATACAATTTTTCACCTATTTTTCACCTATATATCCCTTAGGGGTTAGTTTTTGAATTTAGTATGTTGGCCTTGTGTTATAAACTATCTTTCTGAAAATTCATCGAAAGCGATCAAGCTGTTTAGATGTCTCATACAAACTTTCATTCCCTATTTCAACAGTGTAGAGGTTGCTTCTTTTTTTAAAAAGTAAGCCTATGTTTAATCCTGCGTCTTCAACTGTTTTCATTACAAATTCCATTGAAACCGGGCTATTGGTTTAGGCGTAACCACAGAATTATATATTGCATTTATAATATCAGTACTATAGAGATAGTATGCTTAAGAGCTATTATATTTTCGGTAATTACTTATATTTTGTCCATTCAAAAGTTAGTGATTTGGCTCATTGTAACATTATAATATTATATAATAAACCAAAATACAAATAATTGTATTCGAAAATACGAAGTTACAAGCTTCATTTTTTGAACGTCAAAATCTTTACCATACTTTAGGGAATAAAGTTAAAGCTAGAGAAAAAAGTAAGAAATTCAGCGAGACTATCTTTCTTAAATCAATAATTTACAGATTTATTTGGGACAATATGTAAAATTTATTAAAATTTTTAATGTTATTCGCACGCTATAAAGAGACTGAAAAACATTTTTAGAAAATATATCTAAATTTGGACAGTTGTAATCCCACTACGACCAATTCATTTTAACATTTTTTCAAAAAAAAATTTGCAATATGCAGCAATACTTGTACTTAAATCATGAAACAGAACAACTGTGACTGTAATTACTTTTGTAATTAAATCAACATATTACAGTACTAACGATCTATTCCGCTAATCTAATCTAATTATTATTACACTAATTAGTTATACACCTAGCATTTAATTATACGTATCATATATGTATAATTGCTAGTGCAAGCTGATATACATACAAGCTTCTCTTAATAAAAAATATATTTAGAAAATTTAAAAAAAGCTCTTTTTTTGAAGATTTTCAGAGTAATTTAAATTGGTTTTCATCATTTATATATTTTTTCATATATCTACAATAGGAAGTCAATATAAATAAATAAAATTGAGTGACATATGTCGAAATGGAAAATTTTCGTCTCAGATGATTATCTTTACAATGTAAATGAGAGCCAGAACTCAACGTTTTGTCTTCTTCAGAGCGAGGACATAAAAATAATTTAAATACCTTATTTATAGCCATATATAGTTATATATAGTTTAGTTATATATAGTTTAGTTATATATAGTTTAGTTATATATAGTTTAGTTATATATAGTTACTGTCTTTTTCCATATACCAAAGTAGTCAGCGAGGACCTCGTGTAACACATGAAACACCATTCCCTATTTTGCAATTTTTGCCAATCGACTTTTCAATTCTTAGTGTAGATCGAATCAAGAATCATACGTTTTCTTTGTTTAGAGCAAAATATCGTTCCAATGAGCTAAAATAGAATATGTCTATATTCTATTACTAATGTAAAATTACGATGATTCAAAATGAAACATGGCTTCTCTCATAAGTTGTATAAGTCGCTCTTTAAAATTATATTTTCTTACGTATGTTATTTTCCACCGCTTTTGTAATAATATAGTACATACAGTAAGTGTTTGTTGAAAAAAAAAATAATCTCAACATTTCAATATAATCACTACCTCAGGATCGGATCCCTAACTATTACTTATGCCAAACACTGTACCACTGCGTCACAATAGCGTTACCATCTCTTATATGCATGTATTAAGTGTAATACGAACACTTCTAATGCAGGTACCCGCAAACTAAACTCTAGCAAAATATAACCGATATAAGCCGCCTTAAACCGCACGGCTTATAGTGGTTCTACTCACCTGATTACACTAAAATATGCATGTTTAGAAAAAGTTACTTACATATGAGAAATTTACTAATATTCAAAAGGTCAAAATAAAATTTATAACCGCTTTCTGTATTTGTATTTTTTTGTGTGATTATTTACAATTAGTTGTGCTCGCATACCATAATTTAATAACAAAAAAGTTATAATTTTTTTAAAATAAAAGTAGCCCAAGTCACTCCCCACTACCTCACTTATCTGTCAATGAAAGTATCGTCGAAATTGGTCCAGTCGTTCCGGATATAAGCAAACAGCGTAAATAATACAAACAGACAGTAATACAGATAGACAATAGGTAATTGCAAAAAATATTGTTTTGGTATACATACACACACACAGCGGGGTAGGTAGAGAGAACCTAGTTTTAAGACACTCCGTTTCCCACTTTCTGCCGAATTCGGAGGCATTGCAAGTTAAGCAGCGGAACTTAACGCCGCCTGTAACTTAATTTGTCTCGACACCAGAGCGAAGATAGTGAAAATATAAAATATTTCCACTCCTCGAGCGGGAATCAAACCCACAACCGGCCAGTTACAGTCACTCGTTTGTGCCACTGCGCCATTTAATTTATTTGTATGTATATATGGTTAAACTGTAAAATTAATAAATTGATATTTGGAATTTTATACCGATAAATCAGTGAACAACAAAACATACCGAAACGAATTGCAATAATAGACCGTGACGTATCAATAATTGCATAAAAATGTAATTATTTCGCGTGCGCTGCAAAACCTATTGAAGTTATAAAAAAAAAAAAAGTCGTGGCCCAGTGGCACAAGAGTGTGACTGTAAACGACTGGTTGTGGGTTCGATTCCCACTCGAGGAGTGGAAATTATATTTCCATTTTCTTCGCTCTGGTGTCGAGGTAAAGCGCGGCGTTAAGTTCCGCCACTTAACACGCAAGCCTCCGAATTCGGCGGAAAGTGGGGAACGGAGTGTCTTAACACTAGGTTCCCTCTGCCTACCCTGCTGTATTGAAGTTATAATATTTTAAAAAGCTATACATCACATACAAGCTACATATCACTTTTATTGTTACCTATTTAATATTTATTTTCTAGGTAACCTGATTGATTAAGGATTTTTTAATCCAATCAGACCGTAAAGAATATAGCAAATATATTTTTTTAAACACATTTTTTTTACTTTTTCCATTATTTTTTACTATTTCAGAAATAGTATACTATACTTCCATGCCTAAATACTAACGCTCTAATTGCGAAAGTATGTTTATCTGTTACGCTTGTAACGCCGATTTGGATGAGGTTCAGAATGAAATTAATTGAAGACCCAGGGTCAAAAATGGGCTATTTTTTTTTACAAATAATGAATTTTTCATCTAACATTTGTATGAACAATCAAAAACTTAAGCAACAACGGGGGTCGTCGAAAACACGAAACAGCTATATAGTCGCGCACTTCACGCAGGCGAAGCCGCGAGCATATTATTAGGACAAAATAATATTACACGAGACAAATTTCAAATCCAAACAAAGCAACGCAATACAAATTTAACAATAAAATATTTAAGGTACCTGAAACCGCACAGCTCACAGTGGTTCCTGCCCACTTGATTAAGCCACCTCTGCAGGCAAGAAAGATGGACGTTTGCCAGAGACCCCTTGCAGTTGCACGGCGATATTAATCTGGAACATTAAAAGAAGGTAATTTCCGATCTGGCGAGAAAAACTTGCTTCTTCAGTAAAAAAAATTAGATAGTGGAACGGTTTAATGAAATGTTAGATAAAAATGCGCTTTGTTAGATGCTTTTTAAAATTCTATGTTATTATAAACTTTCAGATTGCAGACGGTACAGTAAATGTTTGTTAATCTTTTTAATATTATACATGCGAGAGTTTCTTTGGATGGTTGTTACTCTTTCAACTAAAAACTACTGAGTAGATTATAATGAAACTTTACAATAATATAAGTTATAAATACATCAGAATAAAACATAGGTTACAGTATATGAAAATAATTTGTCAATTATCATAAAACCAAGTAGGTGACCTACGAAGTCACGGGCACAGGTAGTGCTATATAAGTTTGATGCTTAAGAATGGTGGTAAGCGACGGTTACAGGTTCGAATTCTATGAGGCAAAGTTCGTTCTCTTCTATTAGCCTGAATTTCAGACAAGTCTTATGGAGTTACAAAACTTACTCCAGTGCTTTCTTGTCTTAGAGAATGAAGAAATAGCAGAGAAATGAGGAAAAAAATACATAATCGCAGCTCTGCTTGGCAATCGAACTAAAAATCACAATGTTTAATGTCACTCAAGTTTTGTTTTACTCGAGTCAATTGTTTTGAATCAAAACTATCACCTAGACAGTCAGGCCATTGCCATGATGGCCTCTTGAATCATAACTATGCTAATAAATAAAAACTTTTTCCGTATTTATTGTAGCAGTGGAAAATAGTTTAATATGTATTTTTAGATAGAGATTTACCAATGCACGTAAAGCGTCAAAATATTTTTTTTTTAGGTTCACGCTGTATCCCGCATACAGCAGGGTAGGCAGAGGGAACCTAGTGTTAAGACACTTCGTTCCCCGCTTTCCGCCGAATTTTGGAGGCATTGCGTGTTAAGTGGCGGAACTTAACACCGCGCTTTGGCTCGGTACCAGAGCGAAGAAAATGGAAATATTAAATACTCCTCGAGTGGGAATTGAACCCACAACCAGTCGTTTGAAGTCTCACGTCTGTGTTATAAACACCATAGCTTTTGTACAGAGCTTTTAAATTTCTTTGAAAATATATATTTATATTTGCAACATAATGGTCATACCGTAATTCTAATTTCGTAATCGACCCACGCGTATTAGAAAACCGTTTAGAGGCTTAAATATGTGGGAGTGCGGTTTGTATGAATATTATTCTTTTAATATGAAAATATTATTCTTTTCCATTAAGTTTGATCTAAAATAAGTTTCTTTTTAGGAAATTTGTATTTATACTCAAATAACTTTTGTACTTTGTAGAGATGATGATGGATGAGATGGTGATTAAAAGGTTAACTAAGTTAATAGGTCTATAGAGTGTTTTAAAAAAGGTACGTTTTTTTCGTATAGCAGGATTAGAGAACCTAGTGTCGAGACACTCTGTTTTTCAATTTCTGCTCAAAATCTAGATATTGCATGTGGAGTGGTGAAAATGAACGCCACACACCGTGCTTTCTATTACCGGAGTACGGAATTAAAAATTAAAAATTAAGAAAAAAAGAAAAAAGTTGCTTCATGCTTTTGTCCTAATAGCAGGGTATATGTAATAGTAGAGAGAATTTAGGATCACTCCGTTGTCCACTTTCCGCTCGAAACCGAAACATCGAACTCAATCAACTCCGCGTTTTGTCTCGGGCACCGGAGCGGATAAATGGAAAAATATAATTACAATCACTCCCCTGAGTGGAAATCGAACCTATAACCTACAACTTACAACCGCTGTGCCACAATGGCCTCATATTTAAACTCATATTTGTTGAATATAATAAAAAAAGCTGTCTAGTAACTGTCAAACTGGGTGGCCAAATTGAATAACTTGAACGATTAATCACATTTACAAATATAATTATACAACATTGTCAGAAAACAATAAGTATTTAGTAAGAACACGCTCTGTCTCCGACCTTTGTGTTCGGAGAAATTTGTTAAAACTGTTTTGTTCGTGGTTTTATACACCACATACTAATATTAAGATATAATTGCTATTAATATGAAGGTTATACGAGTATATAACGGAGTAAATTAGCTTCACGCATAGAAGGGTAGGCAGGGAGAACATAATGTCAAGTCTCCATTCTCCCCTTTTCGTGTGTGTTTAGTGGCGGAAGTTAACGCCGCGCTTTGTCTTAGGTACCAAAGCGGAGAAATGAAAATATATATTATATAGGTAATCATTCCCCCCAGTGGGAATCAAACCCACAAATATTGTTTAAGATCTTATTTTAATTTATCTTATTGCGGCGTTAAGTTCCGCCACTTAACACGCAAGCCTCCGAATTCGGCGGAAAGTGGGAAACGGAGTGTCTTAACACTAGGTTCCCTCTGCCTACCCTGCTGTATGCGGGATATAGCGTGAAGCTATTTAATTTTTTTTAATCTTATTTTAATTAATTATACAAAAATTATTACTACACAATCAAGTTGTAAGGCTTATAGGCTTAAGAAGTGTATAAAACACCTTTGACAGTCAGAAACACCAGCGACAGTCAGAAAAATCCCCTTTTATAAACTTCTAACTTTTTCCTGTATAACAGAATTAATCTAGATTTTTTTTCCGTTTTTCGCCCAAAGTCCATGACATGCGTCTTGAATGATGAAACACAATGCCTAACTTTGTCTTAACAGAGTCAAGACATTAAAATAACCATTCCTCTAAGCGAGAATCGAATCCATAACCAATCCCATTCACAGCCCACTGCGCCACAATACTTAAAAAAATGGTAAATCATCGAAAAATGATTTCCCACAAAAGTTGTTGGAGCAAATATGTCGATAATAATTCGGTAATGTCCAAAGCAATTTCAAACTCATTCGGCGGGTCCTAATGAAGCTTCCGTACCCTAGCGGCCCTGATAATTGCGTTACGTCTGTGCTTTCGCTAATATATTTCGAACGGTTCGAGTCTTAGTTTTAAAACGTATATTTTATTTGGAGGTCAAATACTTGGGTAGGGACTAATGGGAATTTCTTATAGGTTATTTTCGATAATATTATTTGTTCTGCCAAATTATGTGGTGGGTGATGTTGGTAAAGGAGAAGGGATTGTAAAATCTATATATATAATAAACTGTATATACATGAAATATGTATAAGAAAATTTATAATTGGCAGCATTTATCAATGTAATAAAAACGTAATGATTTTTATATTTTATACTGTTTGTTTAACTCTTTGTCGTTTGGCTGTGCGTTTGGCTAATCTTTGAAACGGCTTACTCGATTTAAATGCAGTTTTGACTATTGTGTTTTTATGAACTTCATTTAATATATAGTGTTTACTTTGTTAAAAAAAATAATAAACAAACATTTACAATAATTCAAACTAAATATTTAAATAAAATTTGTAATTTAAGGCACGATGCGGGCAAACGAATAGACATGTATTTTCGCAGACAAAGCTGCGAGTGGGTCGCTATTATGAAGCATAAGTATCATTGTAACAAACTTAATCTTTGACAACTTTGCTTTTTATAGATATTTGAAAAGCCATATTTCTTTTTTAATGTTTTTTACTATTCACCTAGATATATACATACACATTTATCGAGAGGCACAGGTGAAGTTAATAAAATATCAATTATATCAATATCAATCAATCAATCAATGTAAGAAACACTTACAAAGCTATTTAAGACAAAGTTAATTTTGTCTGTTTTGCTTAAAAAAATGCAGTACACAATAATTTAACTATTATTAGAGGCCGTCGTCGTGGCGCAGTGGGACAGCGTCTGACTGTAAAGCGATGGTTGTAGGTCTAGTACCTATTCAGGGAAATGATTATTTATTTTTTTAAATTTAAAAATTTTAATTTCTTCGTTTTGATACCAAAGGCTAAACGCGGCGTTAAGTTCCGCCACTAAACACATAATGTCTCGATTTCGGGCGGAAAGTCGGGGATAGAGTGACTTGACACTAATTTCTCTCTGACTACCCCCTTATACAAGAGAAAGCTTAAAGTACCAAAATAATATGCCTACCTTTCTTTTCCTCTCGTCATACAAATCCTGCAGACATTGGAACCAATACTTGACAGGGAATCTCTCTGCGTCACTCCCAAATCCGATTTCTCCGATACATTACCGGAAGTTTTCTTCTTATTGCTTTCTTTAATTTCAGTTTTGGGTTGTTTCAGGTCTATGGTTGTATTAATTACTTCATTTGTCAATTGGTTTGTTATAACACTGACATTCGGTATATTCTGAGTCAGTTCGTTACTTATAGTATTCACAGTAGCAGAGCGAACAGTTACATTTGAAGTTTCATTTATTACATTTGCAACGTTTTTATTTAATTTAAAACAGGATGTCATAAAATTTTTAAGTTCCATAAGGCTTACAGATTCATCTTCTTTACTGTTATCTAAAATTGGTATTTTTAGTTCTGTTACGTCGATATTAATATCATTTGTATTTCTGAAGCTCATAGACGTTAGTTTTAGCGCGTTTGCTACATCTTGGCTTGTTATAACTTGTCGAATATTATGTTCAGATTTTGATACTCCTGCTTTTATCTTATTAAGAGGAGCGTGAGGTATTGCTCCCGGCAGTATTAGTCCAGAAGGCCCAGCATCATCTTGGTTGCTTATAATTATGCTCTCTGCGACTTTCTTGCTTGCTTCGGTTAGTTCTTCCGTCGACAGTTCTTGTGTTTTCAATTTTTCTTTATTATCCATTAAAATTAGAGTTACATTTATATTATTTTAAATAAAATCTAAAATAAATCTTGTACGAATGTTATATTGACAGCTAGCATTAAAGATTTGACATCATGTTTTTAGTCATATTTTATACAATACTTAATAAAAAGTTTGTACTAAAAAAATAAATAGACAAAAGATGACGCTTCTCAAGCGTTTGACTGAGCACAATGATTATAATGTGTTTGATTAGGTACACTTTGATTTATCTCAAAGTATATTTTTCTTCGTTAAAACCGTTTCAGTAAGAGAGAAAATGTTAAATTCTTAGTTATTATTTGAATAATAAAATAAATGAACTTATTACTAAGTAATAAAAAAATTAAGAATCTTAAATTACATATCATGCCCTTTTCCCGCCAACAAATATTATGATATAACTAATTTTGTAAATTGTATATTGTGTTAATTAATAGTTCATTTAAATGTAGAAATAAGTATAGTAAATGTAATACTCGCTTAGGTAATTTAAAACATCATTCTAGTTTTGAGTAGTATGTAATTTAAGATTTGTAACCAAAAAACAATTAAGGAAAAAAAGGATACGAGACCGGGTGTCTGTAGAGTTTCAGTATTTAATAAAAAAAAAATTACATAACAACTCAAACTAGACCACAGAAGGGCCGTCGTGGCGCAATGGCGAAGCATCTCACTGTAATCGGCATATCATCTTGATTGGTTGTAGATACGAGTCCTATTTGGGAAATGATAATATTTTAAATTATTTTCATTTCTCTGCTTTACTAATAATGCGAAGTCGTTGAGTTCTCTCACTGAACATGAAATGTTTCAATTTCGGGCAGAAAGTGAAGACCTGTTGTGTGATGTGTGTGAGTGTCTTGTTATTTATTACTTTCTTTCTGACTGCCGTTAAACTTGTTTAAAAAAATATAAAATTCTTAGTAAAAGGAATTTTGTTAAAAAAATAAAAAATTCAGAAACGATTGTGGTATTATTTAAAGAATAAAATAAATGAACATTAACTGTAAAGTAATAAAAAAATATAAGAAATATTCAATTATTTAACAACTGCGACTAGACCACTGCAGAGAGATGGAACTCATAAAAATTTAAGAGACCGTAAAGTACTGAATTGTTTTTTTACGATTCGTAATTACTTGTCATTACCAATCGTAAAAACAGTCGTTAATCCATGCACTGTAAAACGGCGACAGATTAAAAATTACTAGATTAAAGATCAAATTAACAGGTTTTAATATGCAATACTTTATTTTGTAAATAAATATGGAGCATAGTATAACTCTTTTTTTTTGTCTGCAGCAGAACAGTCAAAAAGAACTTAATGTCAATACACTCTGTTCTCCACTTTCAGATCAAAATTGAAACATTACGTGTTGAGCCGGAATTCGACGTCAGACTTTATCTTATGTTTGTAGAGCAGCGAAATGGAAATAATTTATATACAATCTTTTCCACTCGAGGAGTGGATGGAAGTATTCAACATTTCCAATTTCTTCGCTCTGGTATCGAAGCAAAGCGTAGCGTTAAGTTCCGCCACTTAACACGTAATGCCTCCAAAATTCGGCGGAAAGTGTGGAACGGAGTGTTTTAACACTAGGTTCACTCGTCTACACTGTGTGCGGGATACAGCGTGAAGCTGAAAAAAACGATCTTGGGAATCGAAACCACAACCATCGCGTTTACTGATAGACTTAGTCTTCTTTTTTTCTTAAAACTTTGTTGTGTTCGTCTGGGTTGCTTGATTTCAACGTATATTGTCTAAATTGCATTTTTTTCCCATGTTATATGGAGAATAGTGGGCTTAATAACCACCTTACTACGTATTGTCCACAAAATTATATTCAAAACCAAAATAAAATATACCAATGTCACCATTTTGCTAATATCTTATACGCAACCGTTATTACATATTTCGTAGAGCAAGGAATCATTTTGCAAGTCCACACAAACCCACGCTACCCCTAGGAACAATATCCGCGTAATAACAATGATTTAAAGCTTAATTATTTCCTTCCAGTCTGCGTTTTTCGAATATCCTTTTGCGAATATTCGTGAAATATAAACACACTAGCGATTTGCTTGCAGCTTTGCCTGTGTGAACTACATAACTATAGTTATTTAGTATTTTCGACTTAAACTACAGATTTTCATTTCCCGTTTTAGACCGCTAGGGGTTGGTTTTTGAAGATCCATTTATTTACGTGGCTTATTTTCCTGAGAAAATTCATCGAAATTGATAAAGCGGCTTATAATTATCATACAAACTATCATCCCCTATTTCAACTCTATAGGGGTTGATTTTTAAAAAAAGAAGTAACCTATGTTTGGTTCTGGCCCTCCAGCTATTTTCATTTTGAATTTCATCCAAATCGCTCCAGTAGATTAGCGTGAAAGCGTAACAGACAGACTTTCACACTTACAATATTAGTATTAATTATGGCGTATATTAAAATATTTCTCAATAATTAAGTTAATACTTAACTTTTCCTTTTTAGCAATATTTTAGCGAAATATTTTAATTAGGTTGTCCGAACTCGCGTCACGACCCGCGTGTAAAAGTATGGCTCGAGTTATGCGAGAGATGCACAGTGAGTCCTTTTTTAACGTAGAATACTTTTAACGAGGTAACTAAGTAAATTACGAGGGTATAATGTGAAACTGTTGTGTAACATTTTTTAACTTAATAGTGTCTCATTTTTCTCATTTTTTTTCTTATAACAGGGCAGTCAGAGCGTGTCTGATCTAGTGTCAAAACACTCCGTTCTGTAGTTTTTGTATTCGCATATCAATTTCGAGGCATTCGAGGATTTAATAGTATCCAGTGTAATACTTATTCGTATTTATTTTTGTTCGTAATTTCTTTTCGAATACCAAAATATATCATCAATAGTATATCATCCGGTTAATATTAAAAACCTATCGTGGTACAGTGGAACAGAGTCTATAAGCAAGATTGGATATGATATGAGCTCGACTCGCACTCATTTGTAAATTCATTTTTAGGAATTAATTAATTTAATTTCTAAAATTGATTTTCATTTCTCTACTTTGGTAAGATAATGCGCAGTATTTAGACCCGCTACTCAGCAGACAATGTTTAGATTTGAAAGTATAGAACGAGTGTATTGACACTAGGTTCGTTATACCTACTACTATGTTATATGGAAAATAAAAATTTCGTTCAGAAAAATGGGTCCTTCGTGGCGCAGTAGGACAATGTGTACACGATGTAAGCACTACTGACGTGAGTGTTTACAACACGATGATTGTGGGTTCGAATTCCTCCGAGGGAATGATTATACTTAAACTTTCATTCCTCCGCTTAGGTACTTAGAATAAAGCGCGGCGTTGAGTTCCACCACTCAACACGCAATGTCTTGAGTTCAGGACGGAGGGTCTTGACACAACGTCATCTCTGATTACCGTGCTTTGCGATAAAAGCGTGAAGCTGCTAAAAAAAATAATTAATTACAATTAACCTAATTGCATTATTACATACAACCATTCAATGTAATGCCTCGACGAGTTTTTGACAACACCGGGGCGTGCTGTGGTGTGCCGCACAATAATTTGCAATTAACGTTGTACCGGCGTGTTGTTTTGATCTTTTTCAGCACTTTTATCCTTTATGTGAATACTAGTTGTGTAGTCTGTCTGTTCTTGAATATTTTTCGACTTGCACGAATGAAGCTATCGTGGAGTGTTTGACTATATACGCGATAGTTGTGTATTCGATTCCCTCTCAGGGAAATTACATTTTTAAAGTAATTTCATTTAGCCTCTCTAGTGACAAGATAACACGCGGCGTTAAGTTCCGCCGCCGCCGTGAATAACTTGTAAAAATATTAAAATATTTAACCTATACTTATTAAAATCACCTACTACATATCGCAGTCTTAAAATGAAAGTGACGTAACTAAAAATTCTGCAAATTTTTTACTAAAAAGCAATCCTCACAGAGCTTTCAAAGATTAAACAGGTTGAGTTAGGAGACTTATTCTTAAGTAAGATGGGAAGATGGGAAGCGAAGTAAGGTGGGAAGCGAAACCTAACACCAACCATTAGGAGAATAAAACTATGAATATATTATATACTATAAATCGACTTACTAACTGTAGCAAAATGATCTTTCATATATGTATATAATTTATTTACATAGCAATATTCATTATGAAATAAGATGAAGAATAACGTCGTTAGGTCGTCGTAATTAAGTTCCACGTTTGTGAGTAACTAATTTGTCTTTGAAGGCATTCTGGCCTAAATTGCTGAAATATACTGGCTGTATACTGCAGAGGCGCAGTGTTCATATAATACGATTTCTACTAGTTTTCTTTTAAAAATTATAATAAATAATATATTTTTTGTGTGTTTAATTGTTTATGTGTTGGTTGTTAAAAACTTCAGGAGTTAAAAAACAACGCTTTTCCCCTCGTAGCAGTCAGAGGGAACTAATTGTAAAGACACTCCGTTCTGTCTGTAATCGGGATATTGCATGTTAAGTGGCGAAATTCAACGCCGAACTTTGTCTGAGCGGAGAATTCACAATAGTTTAAACATAATAATTTCGCCAAGTGCGACTCAAATGTACAACCATCAGTAAGGCTTTTAAGGGCGACGTAACGAAGACTATTAAAAGTAACGTTCAGTCAGTAAACATCGAGAAAAAAACATGTACAACAAATTCTAATTTCATCGACGATGAAGACTTATATGTGTTACTTACATATAATGTCTTTTTTTTAAGTATTTTTATGTAAGATTTTCAATTTATCTGTTTATAGACAAAAGTAGTCTAGTTTGAATTTCGTGTGCCAAATTTCAAGACGATCGCATTCGGTGGAAATAAGGACAGAGCCAGCTTAACCGTGAGACCCGAATATTTCAATGTTAAATCGCTTTATTACTTTAGAAGTTTTTATTTATATTTATCTGTCAAAATCACCACAATCACTTGGATTTTTTTTGTTTAATAAAAATAAATGGAACTAAAGTTCATATTTACTAATATTTATTAGTTAATAGTTTCTCAATATTTAAGACAAAATTATGATCACTTGTAAAGTATAAGACATTTTTAGTAAACGTATAAAGGTTTTTCGACGCTGCCGGTTTCGAACCTGCTCCTTTTGGAAACCATCCAAGCGCAGATCGCTGAGCCATGCGTTCGATTGTTAACTAACTTCTGGCTTAGTGTTGCAATGAATCCGAAGAAATTTTCAAAAAATGTCTTCTTCAATTTTCTAAATGTGTGAATAACACTTTAAAATGTTAAAAGGACTACGAAATTAAACTAAATCCTAATTAAGTTTTTGATTTCTGGAGACCATTAGCTATTTTAACGGATCATACCTAACTAGAAAGGATCGTATTTATTAATGTAGCTTCAAGTATTTAGCAAGATAGACAGAACCTAGCGTCAAGGCGCTTCTTCCTCCACATTTGCCTGAAATCTTACAGTCTTAGGTACCAGATCAGAAAAATAAAAAAAAATACATAATAATTCCCCCAACTGGTAGTTGAACTTACAAATATCACATTTACAGTCGGACGCAATCGTACTGCGCCACGACGACCTCGATTTCGGATATTATTTACATAATAGCATAATAGCAACACTAATATTTCAAATTGTTAGTGGCTATCATAGTCTGGCAGAGCGAGGGGGAGCTAAGTCGGGTAACCTCCTCGTGTACTCGCATACTGTTTGCTCAGTGGGAGAACAGTGCGTTGAGTCGGTGCTCCCCCGGGCGGCGAGCAAGTGTTTCACAGGGATTATTTCTCTGGGTGATAATTGCTCGTCGGCCAATAACCTGACGCGAGGGTTATCCTCCGCGTGTTCCTCTGATAAGCAGAGGACACAGTGAGAGGAGCGAGGGCGTGCGTGGCGTGTACTAACACTACCGTCACGCCGGCGTAGGTATCTTCTGGAATCTATGCCAGCGCCGAGGATATCGGAACTCCACACGAGGTTGCGGTCATGTCTCGTAATCTTGAGTGGAACCGAGGGTCTTGCCTTCACCGGCCGGGCCGCGAGGAAGAACACCTCTATAAAAAATTACCCCAACCCAAGTGGCGAAGCAGCGCGAGGGGTGCGTGGCTGATGGGGAGATCAGTCGCTACTGCTATCCTCGCCAGGGTACCGGCCGACCCCCGTGGCGAGTTACGCTAGGCTTATCCAAGGACAGGGGGCACTGCTTGGATGGACCGTTTTTCCCCCATACTCGTGGGAACAATATGGAGAAGAATAATTTACAACAAAAAAACAATGACGGTAATGTAGGAGTTTTGGAGTCTGCATCGGACTCGGGAGTTGTGCGGCGTTTGCCGCGTAAGCGTAAAAATATTAAAGATGGAGCGGATTCTGGCTCTGAAACGGAGACAGCGCGTGTAACTAAGTGCCATACGTCAAGGAGGGGCAGGCCCCCGAAAACTCGAGGTAATGGAGGAGCGCGCACACGTAGAGACCAGAAGTCCCGAGACGGAACGCATTGTGACGATTTTGAGCAGAGCTTGTCTGACTGGGCGTCCCGGCGAGATAGATCCGCTCATACGACTGACACTGAAAGTGTTTCATTGACGGAAGAGAGGAGAGATCCCTCCTTGTGCACGACTGAAGAGTTGCGTGCCTATGCCGGACGTAGCGTGGCCTCTATCCAGGAGGTTGCGACGAAATCTGGCCATCTTAAGGGCACATATGTGCGTAAACTGAAGGATGCGGCTGCAGCTGTTACTAGCATCATTGAATCACTCGTCACTCGTACTGAAAGCGAAGAGGTTCGTCAACTGCGAGAGGAAAACCGGCGCCTTAACGACGAAGTTCAAAAACTACGTGTGGAGATACGAGCCCACCATAAGGATGTGGATGGACTGAGAGTGGCTCTTGCAGCTACCAGGAAGACGCCTCAGACAGTATCAGTGCTCAACGAAGGAGTCCTTGAGGAGCTAAAACGTGCCCTAATATCTTCAGTGGGGACAATGATTGACGCTCGTTTCGCCGGTATTGAAGAGCGTCTTTTGCCGGCAAAGAGATTGCGTCCTCCGCTGGCGGCAGATATTAGGCAGACTACTCGTAAGCGTACCGTAAGAGTGGTAGCACCGCCGCTGACGGAGTCGGAAGCGGTTGAAACTGAGGTCGAGAGTGAGCGTAATGTACGACGCAAAAATACTGGTGCTCAACGGAAGGGAGCTATTATCAGTACATCACAGCCTAAATCTCACCAAGACTCATCTAGAGATACTGAAATAGTTCGTGTAGTGTCTCAGGTTCAAGCTGAGAATATGAAAGTGGATGATGGTTCTTGGGCCACAGTAGTAAGGAGGGGCAAAAAGGGGAAGAAGTCTAAAACTACCAGCCCTTTTTCACAAAAAGTTTCAACGCAGGCCTCTAAAACGAAGCAGTTGCCCCAGCCTAAAGTACCTAATCCGCCTCGCACTAAGGCGGTTATAGTCACCTTGACGCCAGAAGCTGCTGCAAAGGGTGTGTCTTATGCGCAGGTTTTGGAACGGGCACAACAGGGCATTAATTTGGTGCAACTAGGTATCACAGAAGGCTTGGCGGTGCGTCAAGCGATTTCGGGAGCCAGGTTGCTAGAATTGTCTGCTGCGCATTCTTCTGAACAGGCAGATACGTTCGCCGAGCGACTTCGAGTAGTGCTAGAGGGTGTAGCTGTAATCACCAGGCCTCAGAAGCTCGCTACTCTGAAATTAAAAGGACTGGATGACTCAGTAACGAAGGATAAGGTGATTAGTGCTATCGCTAGCGTTAGTGGATGTGCAGCTGATACTGTAATGGTATCAGGGATGTCTCGTGGCCCTGGAGGGATGATGACCGTAGTGGTACGATGCCCTTGTGAAGCAGCCAAGTCTCTGGCAGAGAAGGGTCGAATTTTGGTAGGGTGGAGCTCTGCCAAGATTCAGGTTTTGGAGGAGCGTCCCTTACGCTGCTTCAGGTGTTTAGCATTAGGGCATTCTAGGCCTCGATGCCCTTCGGAGATCGTACGAGAGCATCTCTGCTTCCGCTGTGGTTGTGAGGGCCACAAGTCTCAAGCGTGTCGGGCCGAGATACGTTGCATGGTTTGCACTGACGCTAAGTTACCGGCTGGGCACATAATGGGCAGCGCTAGTTGCCGTCCACCAGCCGTCAAGGGGAAAGAAATTCTAGGGTCAAGAGCGTCCGCTGAAGTCGAAGACCGCCAGAGTCTCCAAGATTGTGTCATGTCATCTTAAAAATGGATGCACGGAAAATACATTTTCTTCAGACTAACATCAATCACTCTGCCGGAGCGCAGGATCTGTTGTTACAGTCCATGGCAGAGTGGGATATCGACGTCAGTGTGGTCTCTGAGCCGTACCTTGTTCTTGATAACCCTCGCTGGACGGGTGATTTGGACGGCTCCGTTGCTATTGTATCTGGGAGCACTGCTGGCCCTACAATTTCAACTCTGGAGAGGGGCTCAGGATTTGTTGTGGCGGAGTGGGGGGATTACATTATCATCGGTGTGTATTTCTCCCCCAATCGCAGCCTGGCAGAGTTTGAGATCTTTCTTGATATTGTCAGGGCTGCGGTTTGTCGACAGTCATCGAAAAAAGTTTTGGTCCTTGGCGACTTCAATGCCAAATCCCGTGCTTGGGGTAACCCCCTTTCAGACAGTAAGGGAAATGCAGTCCAGGTGTGGGCTCTACTTTCTGATTTGTCCCTCCTCAATGTAGGGACAGCGTTCACTTGTGTGCGGCATAACGGGGGGTCTGTGGTGGACCTCTCTTTTGCCACCCAGTCTGTCGCACGCAATGTGTCAAATTGGAGAGTAGAGGAGGAGGTGGAGACCTTGTCGGATCACTTATATATAAGATTTGAGGTCTCTTCTCAGCCACTGCCGGTGGTCCACTCAAGGGGCCCCTCTAGAGGATTCCCTAGATGGGCTCTTAGCCGTCTCAAAATGGAGCTTGCTAAAGAGGCGGCCATTGTAGCTAAATGGAGCTCCCAGGGGAGGATAGTGGAGGGCACTTCTGACGTTAATAATCTGGCTGGTCAGATGTGCGACGTTCTGACGGGTATATGTGATGCGGCAATGCCAAGAGTCCGAAGATGGCATTCTCGCCGCCAAGTGTACTGGTGGACGCCCGAAATTGCCGAGATGCGAGTATCTTGCATCCGGGCTCGTCGAGCATTTACAAGATGTAGGAGAAGAAATGGGTTAGATCCTACGCTCGAGGATCGCCTGCATGGTATATATAAAGAGAGGAAAAAGGCGTTGCAGTTGGCCATCCGTCAAGCGAAGACTGAGAGCCGTCAAAAATTGTTGGCAGGTCTGAATAGGGATCCATGGGGGCGTCCTTACCTTGCTGCGCGGAATAAACTTCGTGCGCAAAGTGCCCCATTGACGGAAACACTATCGTTGGGCTTTCTCTCACATCTTGTGGTGGAATTATTTCCAGAACCGCCGGAACACATTCCCCCTAGAATGGCTCCTTCCTCAGTGCATGAAGGAGAGTCGGTGGTTCCCCCTGTAACTAAATGTGAAATGAATTTGGCACTTAGGAAAATGAGGTCCAAAAAGACGGCTCCGGGTCCAGATGGTATCCCAGGGAAAGTATTAGGTATTGCCCTGGAATATCTAGGCGACAATCTTCGGGAACTTTTTGACCAATGTCTATTTACTGGACGGTTCCCGAAGATCTGGAAGGAAGGAGGGTTATGTCTACTGCGCAAGGAGGGTCGTCCTCTGGACTCTCCTTCCGCATACCGGCCGATAGTGTTATTAAATGAGACGGGCAAGCTTTTCGAGAGAGTTGTCGCCGCCCGTCTTATTAAGCACCTAGAGGAGGTAGGTCCGGGTCTTTCAGAGGCTCAATTCGGGTTCAGAGCTGGTCGATCAACCATCGACGCCCTGAATACCCTGAAGACTCGGTCGTTGGCCGCGACGTCGGATAGAGATGTTCTTCTCGCCGTCTCGCTAGATGTGGTCAACGCCTTTAACAGCCTGCCGTTTGAGACGTTAAAAGAGGCTCTCCGATACCATGGAGTGCCTCTTTATCTCCGGCGGCTGTTAGATGACTACCTCCACGATAGAGTAGTCCTATGGATTGGGGGAGACGGTAAAATCGGTCGACGAAGTGTCCGTTGCGGTGTTCCACAGGGGTCGGTATTGGGCCCGATACTGTGGAACGTCGGTTATGACTGGATCCTGCGTTGCCGCCTTCCGCCAGGGATGAGTCTCATTTGTTACGCAGATGACACTCTCGTTACAGCCCGGGGTTCAACGTACCAGGAGGCAGCACACTTGGCTGAAGTCGGCACGCGCGTTGTTGTCGACCGTATTAAAGCGTTGGGTCTGAGGGTCTCCGTACCAAAGACTGAGGCCCTCCTATTCCATGGCCCACGTAGGGGACCCCCCCGTAGGGCTACTCTACACATCCAGGGCCAGGAGGTGGAGGTACAGGCCCAGATGAAGTATCTGGGTCTGACTCTGGATGGACGATGGTCGTTCGCGTCGCACTTCGCTCAACTTGCGCCGAAGCTTGTGAACGCCGCCGGGGCCCTTGGCAGGTTACTACCGAATGTTGGAGGGCCGGGTTCTCCATGCCGACGGCTCTATGTCGGTGTGTTGAGATCCATGGCATTGTACGGTGCCCCCGTGTGGGCTGATGCTCTCACCACTCGTAACAGGGCCCAATTGCGGAAAGCGCAACGGGTCATAGCGGTGAGAGCAATTCGGGGATACCGTACGGTGTCGTGGACGGCGGCTACTCTTCTGGCTGGCGATCCACCTTGGGAGTTGCAGGCGGAGGTGCTCGCTAGAGTTCATGCGTTTCGCACAAGTGAGCGGTCGCGAGGCGAGCAACCATCGACGGACAGTGTCGTGCGGATCAGGAGAAGAGCGGACGAAGCCCTGATCCGGCGATGGAAGGAGGACTTGGGGTCCCCGGTGGCGGGCCTGGCGACAGTGGAGGCGATTCGCCCTCACCTAGAGCGCTGGGTGAAGAGGAGTTTCGGAGTCCTGACGTTCAGGCTGGTGCAGGTGCTGACGGGCATGGTTTGCTTCGGCAAATACCCATGCACCAGATGCACGTCGGGAGATGTCGCGGTTATTAGGCCATGAGTGTAATGCGCCTGATTGATCGGCGTATCACACTCTGGCCGATGCACTCTTGGGCCCCACAACGTCACGCCTTGATGACTTAGTGGGTAGGGACTTATCACACCCAGCTGGGTAGGGGCTATGCCGGAAAGTGAGAGGAACTGGCGGCGATGGTCTCTTTCTGTGAGGTCAGTCATTCGCATTGAAAGAGGCCGCGGAGCGGGTTCGCGAGTCCGATAATTCCGTGCCCGCTCCGTGCGGAGGCTAGGGAGTAGAAGAAGGCAGTTGCGCGTCCTCAACTCCCCCTTTACCTTAGAGGAGCTACTGCGGGCGGGGTCAGGGTGATTCTCCTGCAACAGTATCAAGGCTGCGGGGCTCGTAGTAACCCCGGAGCACCCTGAAGACGACGGGGCCCGCAATAGGCGGTCTGTCCACCGAGGCGTCGTCGTAGGAAGAATGCGCGACGGCGAACTGCGACGTCTCACAGGGGTGGAGAGGGTTTCCGCGGGTTTTAGTGGGTAGTGTCGACTGGTCGATGAGTCCCACAGTATCATTCGTACGTAAGGTAGTTCTGCCTGTCATACGTACGAATGGTCTGCGTAAACTGCATTTCCCAGCGATAAAAAAAAAAAAAAAAAAAAAAAAAAAAAAGTCTGGCAGAGCGAAATTCAAAGAAACAATCTCCTTCTAGCAATAATTTTCTTAAAATTAATTTAAATGTAATAATCTTAAAAATATCAAATTTTTGTGTATTACAAAATCATTCACGCTATATTCCGTACCCAGCAGGGTAGGCAGAGGGAACCTAGTGTTAAGACACTCCGTTCCCCACTTTCCCCCAAATTCGTAGGCATTGCGTGTTAAGTGGTGGGACAAAATCTTTAATTATCGAGGCCATCGCGGCGCAGTGGTACAGCGTCTGACTATAAACGCTATGGTTGTGGGTTCGAATCCCACTGGGGGAAATGATTATATTAAAATTTTCATTTCTTCGTTTTGATACCTTAAGACAAAGTGCGGCGTTGAGTTCCACCATACAAACACGAAGTCTCGATTTTGGAAAGAAAATGGCAGACGGAGTGTTCTCTCTGTCTACCTAAAAATCGCAAGCTGTTATTTTTTTATTCGTATGTAAAATATCATAAGTAATAAAAATGAGTAAATAAATGACTATTTTTTAAATATTACAAAATAAAATAAAAATTATATTAAAAACCTTAACTATAAAGTAATTTTTAATTTAAAATTAGAGGTGCAATATCACCATATATTCCATTCTTAGTTCCGAGCGTGATAAGATATAGAAGCAATTATGCGTTGGACACTTGCCAAACTAACAAGCTTGCATTTTGTACTAATACTACCCTTGATTGTCTTAGTAATTGGGTATGGGGAGTTTAGTATTGTTATTGCACGAAAATTGGGTGAACTAAGCATTTGTTAATATGCAAATTTGTTTTCGAGTTTGCTAGCGGCCTGCCTTGGTTTTGTTCAAAATAATAGACTGACTAAACTGGTTTTTGGTGTTGTTTATATGAAATTTATAAGATTTTATGTATATTATTTTCTTTTATTTTATGCTTTTTCATATAGAAGGGAAGTGAGAGAGAATCAAGTGTTACGATACTCCGTTCTCCAGTTTCCCCCCAAATAGAGATGTTACATGGTGAATGGGGAACTCAGTGTCGCAAATTTTCTTAGGTACTTCCCAATTGGGAATTAAATTCACGGCCAATTGTGTTTATAGTTACATGCGGACAACTGTGGCATTGCGCCACGATGCCACAAGGTTTTTTATGGACATTGATAATAAGAGCTTACATAATTATGTTCGTGAGCTAAGAGTTATTAAATTTTTCTCACATGAAAATCATTGAGTTCTCACGTTAGCTCTGGTTATTGAGCTTCTTGATAAACAGTGTTGGATTTTAAACGCGATGGTTGAGTGCTCGATTCCCACTCGGAGAATTAATTATATTTATTACATTATATTTTCATATTTCCGTTAAGTTAAACACATTTTTGGAAATCGGGTGCAAAGTGGAGAATGGAGGAGCTTCTTGACACTAATTTGTTTTCTTAATTTACTAGAATCACAGAACTGATTAAACTAAGCAAATATATCGTAAGTGTCACAAATATTTCATTATTTATTAATACATATACCTAAAAACATTTTAAAATACACGATGACATTGTAGTATTTCAGAGTGAAAATCGAAAAAAGTCTTTTTTGCCAATAGTCTTTATAATAAATAAAATATTTTTTTAATACCAATCAACAATATTACAAGTCATCAAAATAAGTTCAAAAATGATCAATTTTTGTATATTTACGAAGCATTTCCATGAAATATCAGCTTTAAGATCGCGAATGGTCTTACATAAATATTTATTAGGGTCTTTTAGTGCAGTATTCGACATACCAGTCATCGATTAGAGGGAAACCACACTTTGTAATAATATCGGATAGTATTTTAAAAAATTGTATTTATGTAATTTCAAATAGCAGCTGTGTTTTAGTATTTTTTTCAAAAATACAAAGTTATCTTCTTTATTCATTTATCTATTACGTATACAAATTAAACGTTACGTATAATTACTTATACGAGTTAAGTGATTTTTTAAAATTAAAAATATATTATTAAAAAAAAAGTTATCAAAGACAGATGGAACATAAAGACATTCCCCATTTTCAGCCATATTTTGGAGGAATTGTGTGTTAACTAACGCAGTGCTTTCCCTCAACATCAGAGTGAAGAAAATGGAAATATTAAATATTTCCACTCCTTGAGTGGGAATCGAACCCACAACCAGTTGCTTTACAGTCACACTTTATACCCACTAGTCACGCTTGTTAAAAAAGTCAATTAAACGGTCCAATTTTGATATAACATCAAAATATTGGTCACTCTACAAGCGGTCTTATTCACGGGGGTAGCATAAAACGAAATCGTCTGAATTGCCTCCGTCTAACGCCTGTAGTTTTCTGATCACATACTGCTAACCAATCTTGCTTTTCTTAAATTGATCTGCGATCTTTACTATATGATAGTGGCCGAAAGATTTTGAGCTAGTCTCTTTTTATGTTAATAGTTCTCTTTCTACTTTTACATGTAAAGGTTAGTTTGAATGGATATTTTTGTTTGCAGCTTTACTCTTTTACTCTTATAGCAGTATAGTCAAAGTCCTATTGTCTAGACACTTCGCTTTTATATTTTCCGCCTGAATTCCAGACTTTATGTGTCGAGTAGCGTAACTGAACGTCGCGCTTTGTCTGAGGTGTCTGAGCGGAGAAATGACAATCATTTAACTATAATGTTTCCTCCAAGTGGGAATCGATTGCGCTTACAGTTAGACGCCGTCTACTGCATCACGACAGCTTACAAATATTAAATTTCTATTTACGTCGATATGGACTAGTATACTTATATTATGAATACGAAAGTCTGTCTGTCTGTTTGTATGCAACGGTTTCACGACTAATCTACCCGCACGATTTGCGTGAAATTCGGAATAAAAGTAGTTATAGAACCAGTGTCAAATATAGGCTGTGGATTTTTTTTCCAAAATTAACCCCTATAAAGTTGAAATAGGATATGAAAGTTTGTATAAAAATCTTAACCATTTCACCGATTTCGATGATTTGTGCAAGAAATTAGGAAAACGAAATCGCAAGGTCAATATAGGCTACCTATTTTTTCCAAAACCAACTTCTAAAGGGATGTTTTCACCCCCTATTATATATTTTGAAAAAATACGCGAGCATACCCGCGCGCAGTATGCTAGTAAAGTAATAATGCGTACAGCATTTTGTATTATTGTAGCATATTAACTGCTAATGATACATTAGCGTTGTTCTGACCGCGATCTATTACTAGCATTGTAATCGTTGTCCGAAACATGATGTCCTTTTAATGTAATAATTAACCAAAATTGTTGTTCTCTAACGTTATAGTTCAGTTCATATGTTGGTTGGTTATAGGTTCATATTTCTCGGGTGAAATACAAATTATATTTGATGGGCTCAAAGTCTATCGTAGCGCAGTGGAATTGGTTGTGGGTTTGATTCTTATTTGCGGGAAAGATTACATTGAACTTGTGTTTATTTTTACATTCTGCAACCTAAAGCACGGTGTTCGGCACCACCACTCACCACACAATGTCTTGATTTTAAAGATAAATTGGAGCATAGAGTATCTTGACATTAGCATCTCCCTGACTATAAAAGCGTGCCCTTTTCAATTTTCTTTAGTATAGAACTGTTGAAACGTGTTGATTGGCGGAACTCAACGCCACACTTTGTCATACCAAACCGTAGAATTTAAAATAATTTAAACATAACAACTAAACATATTTTAGCAAAATTAAACTAAATTTAACTATAATAACATACATATAACATAAGTTACAACGTACACATCATCTAAACTTTATTATACAGACATTTTGCCGTTCTGTTCATTTTAAAACTAAGTGATGTACGAGAGTAATAGTCGCGCAACAGCTATTATATTGTAAAGTTGTTATTTAATACAAGTTCCATCAATCAATACATAATTTCTTAAGTTTAGAGAGAAAATGGAGAATGGAGTGTCTGGATACTAGGTCTTTCTTCCTTACTAAGTAGCAATACGGAAAAAGAGTGAAGCGAAAAAAAAGCTAAGTAGAATGTCTTTGCAATCAGAGAAAATCTAGCGCCAAGACACTTCGTTCTTAGCCTTCGAGACATCATGTGTTGATTGGCGGTACACCACGCTGCAGTTTTTCTAACCAAAGCATAGAAATAGATTAAATATGATAATTACCCATATATTTTATTAAAATTAAACTTAATGTGGCCAGTCGTGGCCCAGTGGCACAAGAGTGTGACTGTAAACGACTGGTTGTGGGTTCGATTCCCACTCGAGGAGTGGAAATTATATTTCCATTTTCTTCGCTCTGGTGTCGAGGTAAAGCGCGGCGTTAAGTTCCACCACTTAACACGCAAGCCTCCGAATTCGGCGGAAAGTGGGGAACGGAGTGTCTTAACACTAGGTTCCCTCTGCCTACCCTGCTGTGTGCGGGATATAGCGTGAAGCTATTTATTTAATTAATTAAACTAAATTTAACTATAATAACATACATATAACATAAGTTAAAACGTACACATCATCTAAACTTTATTATACAGACATTTTGCCGTTCTGTTCATTTTAAAACTAAGTGATGTACGAGAGTAATAGTCGCGCAACAGCTATTATATTGTAAAGTTGTTATTTAACACGGTCATTTCATGCGCATTACAAATAACCTCTTTTACGGTAATAGCTTTTGTAAATATGTATGTGTGGCAATTTTATATACCTTTTGGCTTAGTGCTCGGGATGGATGTAGATAGTGGGTTTGAATTTGTTTGGGTGATTGTGTTAGTGAGATAGCTTCTGATTGTAAACATGATTGGTTGTGGGTTCGATTCCCATCGGAAGAGTTATTATATTTTAGTTATTTTCATTATTTCGTTCTGGTACCTAAGACACAGCGCGGCGTTGAGTTCCGCCATTCAAATAGCAATATTTCTTGCAGAAAGTGGAGGACCAGAGTATTGTGAGACTAGGTTTTTTTTGTTTTAGCTTCACGCTGTATCCCGCACACAGCAGGGTAGGCAGAGGGAGCCTAGTGTTAAGACACTCTGTTCCCCGCTTTCCGCCGAATTCAGAGGTATTGCGTGTTAAGACACTAGGTTATCTCTGATTAACCTGCTATGCAAAAAATGAGCTTGAAACTGAAAGGAAAATAATATTGTAAGCCTCTTTTACTTGGGTTACATCAAAATTGATTAAGTAAAAATGGCCAATAATAGAGAACTAGAACTAAAGTGCCTTTAGAAGTAGGTTTTTTCTGACTGTATCACTATATTTCAGAAATACATGAAACCAAATTTATTCGATCAAATTTTGGTTGGAACATAACATTATACGTATGTTTTCTCATCATATCCAAATAACACAGACTATACCAAGATAGTATGTACTTTAATAAAAAGTAATGTCTTTAATATAACATTAAATTATTATAAACGGCATGAAGCTGTAAAAAAATATGATAAGCTTAATCATAACATGTAATCTTTTTTTAAAGTAGTCATTTCGTGTAGAAATTCTATTTAGCTGGATTGGTATGTACTTAGTTGTACAGGTTAGGTTGTCTTCGAAAAGGTTGCATGCAATTCTGTATAAAATTCAAAAATTTAACTAGTTTTTGGTTTTCTAGACAGATCGACAGAGTTCGTTCAGAAGCGAGACTAAATGTGCATTTTAAATAGGGCTCTTAAGCCTACTCTTAGATGGCAAGTCAAAAACCTAGTGTCAAAACCCTCCGTTCTCCACTTATCCGCCCAAAATATTTTGAGTGAAGCCATAACTACAGATATTGTGTGTAAGTAAGGAGTTTCTTCTATATTCATATTTTGAAAGCAGTAATTTTGATGTATCTTCCTTTGATTCTTATTAAGATATCCCATGTTGTAAAAAAGAAATCGTTTTTCATTCATAACTAATGTACTTGCTGGAAGCAAATAATCTCACACTCCGGCTTCCTTACTCCATAGGTCCACTACTTTACTGAATAAAATAAATAAAATAACTATATAGAAAAATATTCATGTCCTTGGCCAGTCGTGGCCCAGTGGCACAAGAGTGTGACTGTAAACGACTGGTTGTGGGTTCGATTCCCACTCGAGGAGAGGAAATTATATTTCCATTTTCTTCGCTCTGGTGTCGAGGTAAAGCACGGCGTTAAGTTCCGCCACTTAACACGCAAGCCTCCGAATTCGGCGGAAAGTGGGGAACGGAGTGTCTTAACACTAGGTTCCCTCTGCCTACCCTGCTGTGTGCGGGATATAGCGTGAAGCTGTTTTTTTTTTCTTGTACAAAATTGTCTAAATTGAACCCACAACCATCGCGTTTACTTAAACACTTTCAACCTACGTCATAATGGTATACCTCATTGTTGTTTTTTTTTTCAGTTTCACCCTTTTTCACGCATAGCGGAGTAGTCAGAGAGAACCTAGTATCAAGACATTCAGTTTTTTCCTTTACATACCTATGTCCAAAATTGAGACATTGCGTGTTGAGTGGAGGAACTCAACGCCGCACCTTATCTTTGATACTAGAGAAAAGAAATGAAAATTTAAATATTACAATTCCTTAAGTGGGAATCGAACCTATCACCACCGTTTTACAGTCAGACGCTGTCCCACTGCGCAACGATAGCGTCACAATCTCATTGTGTTAGATTTACGTAGGGTAAAACTAGGTAAAACGCCCCAGTTGACAAAACGCCCCACAGCCATAGCAGGTACATTAAGAAAGCTAGATGATGCACTTATTGCGTGGAGAGTAGCCATAAGTTGATAAACAACATAGCTTATGTGCACGTGTGGTTTATTACGCTCCCTTAAAAAATATTAATAAATTTAGTGTTTCAGTGAAGTTACAATTTGTGGTAAGTTGCAAACATTTTTTTATATTTTAATACTCATTAAATTTAAGTTAAATTGATATTAACTGTTGAAAATAAACATAAATACACTTTATTATAAATGTTCGTTAAACATGATAACTTTGAAATTGAGGCTTTTTTCTTGATAGGGCGTTTTAAAAAGCAAAATTTGCAATACGCCCCACCGCATGTTTTTTAAAATGCCCCCGTACCGAAATTACATAGATACCAATTTATATCGTATTTTTATTACAGAGTATGTCTCGTAAATATAAACGCAAGACTCTTCGAGCTTCTTGGAGGCAATGCGATCTTTATGAAGTAAAAAAATGGGAGAGAATGAAGCATCAAAGCACTTCAAAGTTCCATCTTTGAGAAGCACCTTAAAACTGTTCGGATATGGACATAAATAAAAGCGTCGAATGCACAGAAAATTACTACATAACAAAGTCTCCTGAAGACTGGATTGAAGTTTGACACGTACAGGGTACCACGTTTGTGTAACAACTATGGGCAGAAAGCTGAGAGAGAAGCTGTTAAAAGCAGCAAGATTTGATTTTATTCTATTCAACTATTTTATGATGATTTTAATTTGGTTTATGTCAAAGTTAATTGAAAAGACTGTTATGTTAATCATTAATTTAGAAGACTGGTGTTTTTTATTGTTACAACTTTTCTTTTAATTAATTACTTACAAATGAAAATGTTTTTTTTTTATTTAGAGTTTTTAAGGACTTTTAAGTCTTGCCTTACATTTGTGTTATGTTTGTAAGTTATTAAATTATTGATATATTGTGTTTTTTTACGTTTTGGATAAAATTTAGGTATGGACATATATGAGGACATTTTAAATTGCATGGGGCATTTTATAATACAAAACGAGGCGTATTAGGTAACATGTACCTGATAAAACGCCCCACTCCATGTCTGCAAAAAAATTGAAATAGATCTTTAACCATCGTTCCAATTACATTAAGGTTTTGTAAAATTATTGTTAACGAACCAATTAACGTCCAGGAATAAAAGAAATAATTAAATCTATGATTACTTGGGTTTTATTGAAGGTTAAAAAAAGTGGGGCGTATTACCAAGTTTTACCCTATACAAAAAAATACGAATATAAGTTTTGAAGGAGAACCCAAATTAGATCATATAACGCCATGAAATCTCCTTTTCCCTTAAATTAAATAGCAAAAAGGGCAAAACAAGATTTCGCGCGAAACGTATGAGAGAAATGGTTTTACGTTTTAGTCATATTTAACGTCGACTTTTTGTATAATGTCAGGTATTAGTAAAGTCACCATTTATTTCTTGACTCAAAGCGGGATATCTGTTTCAAAACGAGTGACTTTATTAAAAGAGACATTTTTAGAAGAAGAAAAATAATAATCCAGCGGTATTGGTACTCCTGTCTCTTGGAAACAATACAAAAGACGCGGGTTCGAATCTCAATATATATTCCCTTTTTTAATTTCCTAAATGTTTAAATAACATTTTATAATGTTAAAAAAATATTGAAATTTCTTTCCAACTTCTTTGCAGTTTTCATTTTTTAAAGCAATCATTAATCATTAAAATATTTGGCTTTCCTTTATTTTGCAATAATGACAATCATCATAAAACAACTAATGAACTATGTCAATTTTCGCTCCGTTTAAAAAAAATATAATATTTTTGAGTCAGACCTACCTTTTGGGACAACAGGATACAACGCCAAAAAACAGGACATTCCCGTTCAAAACGGGACGTCTGGTCACGTTAGTTATTAGGTAATGTTGTTTGAAATGTAGGTATACTTTTTCTATGTTTTATTTTATATAAAGAAGCTTATTTGTTAATCTTTTCTCTTACTTTTGGAGATACATAGAATTTTTAATACTTTTTTTTAAGAAATATATATTTTACAGCTTCTTAATTTTTCGCGTAAAAAAACCTACTTTCCTTCTGCGAGACATTGTATATTAAGTGGAGGAACTTGACACCGCGCTGTGTATTCTTACTATAGCAGAAAATGAAAAATAAGTAAACCTGTACTGATATAATAAAGAGATAAAGTTTGTAACTTTGTTTGTAAGGGGTAATACTAAACCAATCATGAAAATTCATTCACAATTAAAAAGAGCTACACTATTTAGGAGTGCTATAGGCTATATTTTATTATATTTTCGAACAGAAAGTTCTGAAAATTCGAAACAGGTTCGAATAGGGGATGAAAGATGCAGATGATCATAAGTCGCAAGCAGGTCGCCAGTAATTTAAATACAATAATCATACCCAATTTTCCGCCGAATTCGGAAGCATTGTGTGTTAAATGGCAGAATACCAGAGCGAAAGAAAAAGGAAATATTAAATATCCTCGAGTGGGAATCGAACCCACAACCAGTCGTTTACAGTCACACGTTCGTGCCACTGCCCCACGACTGGCACAACTTGAACATGTAAATAAAACAAATAAATAAAAATATTTTCTAATCCATATAAGTATATTTTATTACACAAAACAAATTTTACAAAAAACATAAATTTTTAAAACTCAAATAACCCAACTACTAGAATTGAATAGTATGCAGTGTTGACCACAAACTCGGCCAAGTGCCAAGTATGAGATAAGCTTTATAAAACTTTACCTACGAGCATCTCCATACTCCATACTCCATACTTACGTGCTAGTTGTTTACTCGGTCGTATAACTGAAACGGACGCGAGAAACTAGACCATCCAAATTTAGTTAAAGAAATAGATTGATAGGTTCGGCGATTTATTTAAAAGAAATTTATGTTATTCTTTATTAAAATATTTTAATATTCTTTTTTTTTTTTTTTTTTTAGTTTCACGCTGTATGGTACGCAGAGGGAACCTAGTTTTAAGACACTCTGTTCCCCACTTTCCGCCGAATTCGAGGCTTTGCGTGTTAAGTGGCGGCGGAGCGGACTTAACGCCACGCTTTACCTCGACACCAGAGCGAAGAAAATGGAAATATTAAATATTTCCACACCTCGAGTTGAAATCGAACCCACAACCAGTCGTTTACAGTCACACGCTTGTGCCACGGGGCCACGACTGGCCACATGGTTAATATTCATGTTATTTGTTATTTTACCTGATTTTAGCTATGGTGGTGTAGTGGACTGTATGCGATTGGCCGTGGCTTTGGTTTTCATTCAGAGTTATCCTTTTTATTTCTTCGCTCAGTTAGGACAAAACATAGCGTCTTGCCCCTCAACTCGCAATGTCTAGTCTCTATGTTCTGCCTGCCCGGTTATGTGGGAAAAAAATTGTCATTTTTACTGATGTTGTTTTTTAAATTCGGCATTAAAATGTACATATACTTTGCTCGACCCATCCATGCCTACAAACTCCTTCACTCGAGCCACATGTCTGTATGTTCTAATCGATTATGTCTCCGTTCATATTCAGGCAAAATTTTATTGCCTATTTTTATATTTAACAAAATTTTATTATTATAAATGGAAAAGTGGAGGATACAGTGGAGATGGGGAAATGAAAAAAAATTAAATACATATAATCAGACATTTCGATAAAGACATTTAGAAGGTGAGAGCGCCTGGACGGTGTTCAGGAGGCGCGGGTTCGAATCCCGCTGGGTTTAAGTTTTTATACGTTTTCTAAATGTCTTTTTCAATATTCCTAAGTGTGGAACAACACTTTAAAAATGTTTAAAAGTATTTAATATATAGCATTCTCTCATGCCAAATGATTGTTCGTAGAATAATCTTTGGGTAGCAGAAATATGTAAAAATCTCTCTACAGAGATGCTAACAACAAGAATAAGTTGTAATAACACGTATAAGAATTTCGACGCAGCTGGTAGCAGAACGCACGGCTCAGTGGTGAGAGCGCCTGAACGGTATTCCGGAGGTGCAGGTTCAAATCTCGCTGCGTTCAAATTTTTATACGTTTATTAAATGTCTTTTTTCAATTTTCGTAAATGTGCAATAACTCTTTAAAAATAATCATTTTATCTCATAGAGATCAAATCCGAAACTATCGCGTTAATAGATGAACGACGTTCCACTGCGCTACGATGGTCTTATAGATATAATTATAATAGAATATTTCGCTTAACTGCTTAAGTTAGTTCTGAAGACTTGTTTCAATGTAGTCATAAAATGAAACAAACTCATATATTCGTTGTCGAATTTATAACTTGGGTCGTAACTGTTTCTTCTACTTTGAATACAGATAACTTAAACGGAAGAAGATTACAAAGCATGATGATATTTTTCTGTAGTCTATCTAATCTATATCATACCTACATTTTATATGTTATATCATATTCCTATATACATTTCCATGCGAATATTATATACTTAACATTAAATTTTTCTTTTTTATTTTGTGTGTATGTGTGTACACGTGTATGTGTGTTTTTGATCGTTTGCAAGTATATGTTTCGAAATATATGAAAAATTTCCTATAGTACCAGTAGTTGGGACCAGTCGTGGCACAGTGGGACAAGCGTGTGTCCGTAAACGACTAGTTGTGGTGGGCTTGGCTCTGGTGTCGAGGCAAAGCGCGGCGTTAAGTTACGCCACTTAACACGCAATGCCTCCGAATTTGGCGGAAGTGGGGCTGTTCCCCACTACAACTCTCTCTACATTTTTCAAAAACCTGCACTTTCAAGAGTGAAATGTGGGGTTTGTATCAAAAATTACTTTTTTCAGATGAACTTCTAAGGAGCTGAAGTGGGAGATGAAAATTTGTATGATCTTACACTGCTTAGTTTAAACGAGGATCCGTTTAAACTAAGCAGTGTAAGATCATACAAATTCAATCCGTCAAAAATACGAAGCATCTATAGTTGTGTAGTTCGTGCGAATGCAGCCGCGGACAGTTCACTAGTATCAAGTATATTAAAAAAGTAAAAACAGAATATATGTAGTCGCAAATCTTTGGAACTACTGAACGAATATGTATGAAACGTTTCCTGTCGTATAGGTTTTGAACTGTTATAGGACTTTTTTTTTATTTTAGTTTAAATTAATATTTTTTAGCTTCTGCGCACACCAGGGTACGCAGAGGGAACCAAGTATTAAGATGCTCCGTTCAATTTCATATAACATTTTTAGAGTGAAGAAATTTCGTTTCGATGGAAACGATCAATAAGAATTATAAGTGTGGGAAAAGAAAATTAAATACACGCAAACAAAGTAACAGGCAGCTACTAGTCTCACATTAAAAACATACTTTAAATCGTTAAATAAATAATTCGACATTAAGGTCTGTAAACCAAAACGCGTCACACAGATTCCACGTACTTTAGATTTTAAAATTATTTTAGGTAAAACGAATTTTTAGCACAAAAGTCACGTTAGGGTGCCTACATGACAGGAATGTTATACGTTAACAAGTCATTTGAGATCGCAACATTAATATTTATGTTGGTGATTTATGACCGAAACGTAATTCTACTTTACCTGATAATAAACTTTTTGATATTAATAGCCTTATTCATTAGGGCTATAAGTTCAAATGTTTGATGAGTTCTGTGGAAAGTTAATAGGTCAGGGATGATTGTAATTTTTTGGTTTTTTTTTAGGCTGCTTTTATTAATGTAACTTTGTTATCTTTTTTTCGTTTATTTTTAATATCTCAAAGAAATCGGTATTTAAAATGTAGGCGTTCTCGTCGTTAGTAATTTAAGGATATTGGGTGTAACGGCGGAACTCAATGCTGTGAGTTGTTTTATATGGGAAAATACTTATAATGCATATTTTTCTATTTTAAAATTTAAACTAACAACATGGTGTAATATCAAATGCTTAATAATTGCGCTAAAATGATAATAAATTTTTAACTTGTCATATTCATAAAGAATAGCTTATATTTATTGTGTGTCATAGAAGTTCTATAAAAACCTAAACTTTAAACCAAAATCGAAAATCAAATCCCTTTTAATTCCAACACATTATTATATACAAGTACTTTCTAATGATAAGTTAAGAAATTAATATAGTATTAGTCCAAAAGAACGTTATAACCTGTCTGGAAGGCAGCTCAGCTACGATATTACGATGGCCAGAAACTCAACAGTTGCTCTTTTGAAACATAATTTTATAATCATTTTATTACAAATCATTGGCTTCCTGACTTAATATCAACAACAATTAATATTAGTAAATATTAAATATTATTTTTTACACCTTCACCCTTTCCTCTCGTAGCAGATTAGTCACGTAGAACCTAGTGTCAATACACTTTGTTCTTTACTTCTGTTCCAAATCAACACCACGCTTTTTCTTCCTACTAGAGTAGCGCAATGAAATAAATATGAATATAATAATTTCCTTAGTCTACTTGTGACCACTGCCTACTGTAAAGTGTTCGAAATGTTAAGTTTTCTAAAAAATGTATTTTCGAATACCAAAAATATATACGGAATAATCATTCCGCTTACAATAGTTTTATTATAAAATGTGTAATAATTCCATCCAGTGGTTAATTAATTTATTATTAGTAGTTGTGCTCGCGACTTAGTCTGTGTGGAAGTCAACAAAAATATATAAGTCTAAAATAAAACGGAGCCTAAGTTACTCCTTATTACATGAGCTATCGACCAGTGAAAGTCCCGTCAAAATCGGTCCAGCCGTTGCAGAGATTAGCATAACAAACGGACATATAAAAATTGTAAAAAATGTTATTTTTATGTATGTAACGTATTAAATATGTATGTATTTAGTAAAAAGCGGTTATTTTAATTTGAAAAATACGCACTCCAATTTCATCAATTAATGTATAATAGATTGTCTTTAAAATTTTAGAAAACACAAAGCAAAAAGCTAGCTAGCTAGCTACTATACAAGAATAACGTACAAACATTGTTACCAATTATAGCTAATACCATCTATGTCATCACAAATCGATCCACATCAGATCATTTCGGTTTATCCGAAAATGAAATTGAGTGTAGAAATCAATTAGCGAATAAATTATGGCATAGTATAGCCAGAGATCGGAATTATTATTAATGGCCGTTTGGAATGAAAGGAGGATTTATGCCCTAACTAATCTACATAATACTCCATTTTAGGTTATATTAATCAAGACTTAGACTATTTTTGGTTGTATGTATGTGTGCTTTGCTTTTAATAATTCTGTTTGTAAGTGAAAATAGTTAAACGAGAAGTGATAAGTTATAAGTAAGTAATGTGATTAGTCACATAAGTAGTAAGTAAGTTATGAGATTAGTCTAAATTAGTGACAAGTCACTCACTTCGTCCTTGTAGTCCTACTGCTTTACGTAAATTTAATAAAAAATGTAATAATTACCTTATATAAACGAATAAACGAGTGGTCCAAAATATACATATTGAGTTTCATTTAAAAATGTACTTTACAGAATACAATACAATTAATATGTAACTTATGCCATACTTGGAATATTCCAAATATGGCATAAGTTACATATTAATTGTATTGTAAATAATATTATTTACGGTCAAGATTTCTGACAATCAACATTCAATGTCTCGATTTCAACTATTTCTATTTCTAGCGTGTTTCTAAAGACTTATTATAAAAGGGCGCCTTTTTGTCTGTCTGTGTAGCGCATGGCGCAGTGTGACAACGTCTTACTGTCAACGCAGTGGTTAAAGGTTCGATTCCCATGGAATGATGGTTAAATTTTTGAAGTGAAAACTTCTTTAGGCGCGTTAAGCGTTTTGGTAGAGGGTAAAATCCCCGGTTGGCGTCACCGACATGCTAATGATAAGAGTATATCTATAGCTATGGGGAGCCAGACCAGCGCACGCGCCGTAGCCTGTGTACAATTCGTGTAAATATAAATACTATGTATAATTAAGATAATTGTATATTAATTATTTTTTCAACCACTTTGTATTTATATTTTGTTCATGATTTGTTTAACCCATCATATGTATAAATAAAACATAAAAAAAAATCATATAATTTTTGCATATAGTTTTAATTACACTCAACTTAATAGTTCCGTTTTTTTTATTATTTCGCTCTAGCCCTCTAGTTCTAGTAAACAAGACAAAGTGCGACGTAGAGGTCTGTCATTTAATACACAAAGTCTTGGATTCAAACGGAAATTAGGAACAGAGTGTTTTGTCACTACGTTCTTTCTGCTTACCCATACCATAAGTCAAAAGGCGTGTGTGCAACTGACAAAAAAATCTGTATATAAAACTAAATACATATTGAACTAATATGTAATTAAATTACGACTGTCTATTTACTATTTACATTTGATATTTACACGCACGTGTATTGTAGTACACATATATAATTCTGACTGTTATCTTAATTTCTACATGGCTAGTTTTAGTTAGATTGACCGCGGAAATGGGTCAATTGGCTATGATTATTATATTAACTGGATATGTACTACATGCTGTTCCTATTTAATTGTTAGGTTTTTCATATATAGTAGTGCAGTAGATAAAGATTTAGACAAATAATTTAATTTATTAGAAGCTATCGTGGTGTTGTGGAACAGTGACTGTAAACGCGATTGGTCATGAGTTTGATTTCTACTCGTATAAATTATTTTAATTGCCCCGTTCAGTTATGAGCATCGTAGGCGGGAAATGGAGAACGGAATGTCTCTGACTACCCTGTTATATGAAAACGTGTGAAAACACTTTTATTCAATTTATTTATTAAAATCAAATTAATCAAAGCTGAATTTGATATCTTAAAGTAAACGCATTATTTAGGGTTTAAATCAATCATAGTAATTTAATAAACACACTCTGATATGCACTTTGACCTTATTATTATTTCAATCACAGTAATTTCTGTATACTTTTCTATTTCTCTTCGACCCCGTGGGGGGACGGGTTAGAATACAATTCCCCCTTATCGCTGGGCAGCGTCCCGTAAAAGGAGGGCAACCGAGTAGCTTGGTCTGACTGGCTCGCGACCACTATCATGTTAAAGACGAACGGCATGTAAGTCAGTTCTTCCTAATCTCTCCTTTACTCCCCCCTTAAGGTCGGCAACGCATCCACAACTTTTCTAATGTTGTGGATGTCCATGGGCGAAGGTAACTAATTACTATCAGGTGGTACTTCTCGTTTGCCTCCCTTTCATCAATAAAAAAAAATTGGCTTTTAGTACGCAAACTTAACCTACTTCGAAATACATAATCATAAAAAATATAATGATTTTAAATAAAATAAAATAATATACAATTTGTAATTAATCGTGAAGCTCTTTTTCTTAAAACGAATAACTTTTCAAATCAATCTTTATTTGGCATCTAAATTCTTATTCGCATTATTTGCGGAAGTTCAAGGTATTGTAAGCTCAGCGAATTTAAATGGAATGCTTTGGGAAAACGTTATGATGTAAACTTTTTTTCTCCCAATGACTCTCATCAGAATTATTTTTTCATCACAATGCATAAATAATGCATAAACAAGACATATTTTATCTTTTATTTAGTTTCTACCTATTATACAGTGGCACAAAGTGTGACTGTAAATGCGGTTGGTTATGTGTTCGATTCCCAATTGCATTATATAATATTTCATTTTCTTTGCTCTGGTGTCGAGACAAAACCCGGCCTTGAATCCCGCCACCTAACGAAATAAAGAAGTCCACGGAGCATGGGGAACGGAGTGTCTTAACACTATAGTCCGTTCCAAATCTTAATGCACACAATAATAACAAACTTTTCGGTCTAAAATTACCACATGATCACTCATTATACGTCGCAAGTAACACTTTCACAGATATTTCACATATCTTAACTTGGTATATTAACACTTATTATGCCATTTTTACGAAGATTAATATTAAAAAATCTTATTTAAAAAACCTTCGACTCAAAATCGACGAAACCTGTCAAATGACAACTGACAGTTCTATTGTTAAAATTAGAGACGTGCGAATGCTGACGAGTTATGAAGTTTAGTAATCGATTTATATAATCGGTAAAACATAAATATTAAAATAAACATTTGTTTCCTAATCAGGTTTATCCCATACACAAATAATATAAAAATTAATATTATTTTATAAAAATATAATTTGTGTAAGGGCAAAATTTGATTTGTAAACCAATATTTATTTTAGTATTAAAAATAAACATATAAAATAATTTCCTATTGATAAGTAGGCATTGACCAGTCAGGATGTTATGTGATCACCGCCGTATCTACTGCCTCTCCACAACACTCACCGCTTCTCAACAAGCACATCGTTGAAACAAAAGGAATAATAAATTAACGAGAATGCCAAGTAATGGAAGAGTAGTAGGAATAGAGGCTCTATGTTTTGTCACTCATCGCACGCAATGCATCTCTATTCTAGATATTTTATTGGAAAGCTATCTTTCTGTACTACTTTAATAGGAATTTATAATTAAACATTAACGGTCTTATTCATAAAAAGTTATGGAACAGTTAAAGTGTTCTATAAGCTTACTATAAGAGAAACGTCAAAAAATGGTATTCATAACAGCATTTTAGCGCTAAACAGTACTATAAGCGTACTATAAAGTTATAGTGGCCAATACCCTACTATAGCGGTACTATAAGATAAAAAATGGCCGATTCTCAACAGCTGATCATTGAAAATGACATTTGACGTGAGTGACTCGTCAATGTTAGCTACTCGAATTTGCATAACTTATTAATCCAATCCACTAATAATTATTGCTTTGTATCAATTTTCCACTTTTATATTTAAAATGAAAGCTTTACAAAGCATACATGCTTCGGAAACGATAGCAATAATGGAGAAGAGTTCAGAGCGAAGAAAAGTATATAGAAGCAGGGGTTGACCCGTTTTCCTTATACGATGAAGAGTTTCCTCTTTCATAAATATACTGCTTTTATGATAAACCTTGTGCGTAGATTAACCATGGAGACATGCAGTTAGACAATATTATTAATAAAGTGAAGTTTTAACTAGGAGAAATTTTAGTTAGTAAATTTTATAAAATAGTAAGTTTAACGCCGAGCTTTCCCTCAACACCAGAGCAAAGAAATGAAAATATAAATTGAAGTAAATATTTTATTGCCTGGAGTGAGGATCGAACCCACAACTAGTAGTCTTATTACATGTTCACTTTGTGCCCGTGCACCATGACTGACCTCAATTTGTTAGATTTTGGTTAATAAAAAACAGTTTATTTCTATAAATTTTTATTCTTTAGATGTGTAATACAATAATTTATGTTTGAGTAATTCTTCCTTTAATAGTGAATTATTTAATTTTTGTTCAAAAAATTTTTAATTTTGCCTTTCTACGGCCATCTGGATCTCAGGAAGCTCCTTTCTGTAAGCAATTACATTTGCTGCTATTCTTGAGCTTATTGTCATGCTGTAACCAAAAATGTAATATATCTATTATTCTTTTTAATATGTTTTCCAAAGAAGTATGTATTATAAATTAATAAAACTTATTTTGTTGAAAGCTTAACACATTTTATTTATTATTTCAATTCAATTTAAGTTTGTTAATCCAAATTTAATATTGCTTGTAGATATAAGATAGTACTGAATGATTTTAGTGAATCTAACTTATTAATATATTATAGTAATAAAAATAAAGATAAGTTCATTCAACATAGACATACATAACAATAGACATTTCTTTAATCTACCAAGATTGTGTACTAGTGCTAGTGCTAGTACTTGGATGCACCATCTAAAAAGAATATAATCAGATTTACTTGCTGAGCATTCTTTAGGTAGTATTAGCTATTTAATGTATTATAATGGAAAATAAATTTTGTTTCGCTTCCCATCAAATTATTTGTTGAAAATAAAATTGAACTAAATTGACTAAAATAATAAAATTGAAATGACTTTCTGGGTATTGTGGTATTATCATTCATTTAATATTTCATGCACCACAATTAATCATACTTAACATGTCTTATTACTTATGAATATCATTTAAAATAAGATAGGTGACAGAGTGAGATTTGTGTGCTGCTGTTTATTTCATAATATTAATATATTACACATACTTTTTTCTTCTTTTATATTATTTTCTGTTCTATTCTTAAACAAGAATTGATAATAATTACATAAATATTTCTTTATTCAAAATGAAACACTAATTGGCCAAATGTTCATATTTTTATATGTACCTGGTTATCTGAGTAAAATTAATTTGAGTATACTGTGAACTCAAGAGGGAGCCAAACTGAAATGTCATCACCAGTTGCTGGTTCTGTAGTAGGTGGTGAGCTACGAACTGTTTTTAGTATTTGTTTTTTTTTCTATAAATATCAGCTTCTTAGCTGACATTTTTATAATACCCTGAGCTTCTTAGCTGACATTTTTGTAATACCTTGAGCCTTATTTTTGTTTTTCTTCTTCTTCAAGGGGTTTTTGCCATATTGTTAAAACTGAAACATTAAGTGCCGTGTTAATAAAATAACTACACAAATACTTTTCCTTAGCAATTCTTTCAAGATCATCTATGGAATAGAAGCAAAAGCATTGAAACATAACATGCGTATGATTGTTTACAAAACAAAACTTACGTGTTCGAATTAACTGTATCAGTAAAACCTTATCCTCCTCCAACCAATTCTCACTTCTCTGCCTTTTCTTGCTCTCTACAATTTTTGATTCCGATGCCATTTTATAAGTAATGGAGTAATATTTAAAATAAAATTAACACGTACGTACTACTAGTAAACACTAGTACAAATGTCAATAGCTTATCGCACCACAAACAACAAAATATGGTTTTTATCCTTAATAATGTCTATGATCAGTCGAATTTAGTAAAATTATACACATTATCTGTCAATTTGCAAAGTTTGACAAACTTTCTTGCCAATTTCATCGTAGTGGCAACATTTTAGCTTATAAACAGTATATTAGTTATAGTAGGTTTATAGTACTGTTATGAATACGCATTTTTATCGAACGTTTCATAAGCTTATAGAGCATTTTAACTAATGAACGTTTTAAGCGTTCTGTAAGCGAAAATTGTAAGACATAATTTAATACAACAATAAATATATAAAAATATATCACGATCAATAAATGTTGATTACACTGGTGTATTACACGTTTGATTGTTACTTTTAATTAATAAACGTTTAATAATTAAAAATGTTTTATTTAATTCATATAGTGTTTATGAGGTGTTTTATAAATTTTTTTTTTAGCTTTACCTTTTATCCCGCACACATTAGGGTAGGCAGAGGGAACCTAGTATTAAGATACTCCGTTCCCCACTTTCCGCCGAATTCGGAGGCATTGCGTATAAATCGTAAGAATGTAATAACAAAAAGAAAAAGAAATAATCGGTAAATTCGATACTGTTCAGATTGATTCGAATTTGAACTGTAACTGCACATCACTAAACTGTCAGTCGTGAGGTGAATGAACTTTGTGTTTTGGTTTTGTGCATAAAGATTTGGAACGGACTATAGGTTCCCTCTAAAAGCTAAAAAAAAAATAATAAATTTAAAAAATCAAAATCTTTTACTTTTGTGTTTGTTTCTATTCAATTTAATTCTAATATGTATATGCTTTTTTTTTAAAGATATATGTACTTCTGATGTTAGTTTCTCTGTTCGTAGAAATAAAGAGAGGGTTATTTATTTCTTTTTTTCTTTTGGAATAAATATAAATTTTATATTTTAATTTATAGTAAAATATAAACGTGGCGAAATTAAAGCTTTATTAAAGCCATAGTTCTTTTTAGTTATAAATAAAGAACATAAGTTCACAAATATTCTTACACCTTCCCATAAAACGAAGTGATGAACAAAATTTCTCCATATATATTGTAAAAAATGTTGTTTATCACTTCGTTTTTATAACCCTTTATAATTTATTTTCTAACTTGCAACTTTCGTACTTTTATTCGCGACGAATCTTGCTACTCAATTTTGAAGCATATATTATACTATATAGCGATATAAGAATTCATTTTTTTTATAATACAAGGTTAGCTATATGACGTTATTCTAAACCTAATATGGCGGAACACCCAAGATGGCGGATATGTTGGCGGTTGTTTTTAATGGCCTCTTACAATTTGGGTATGAAACGATAGAAAGATAAGAATAACTCGGAAATAACTATGTATACACGGTATATACACAAAAATAAATATGTGTATCTTTATATATCTTCAATTTTTGTCTTACTGTCTGTTTGTTCCGGTTAAACTTTGGAACAGCTGGACCGATTTAGACGGGATTTTCACTGGCAGATAGCTAATGTAATCAGAAGAAGCTTACTTATGTTACATTCACTTTACAATTATAACTTTTCTGTTAAATTCATCGTGGACGAGGTCACGGAAATAGCTATATATTAAAATATATTCTATTCTATACTATGATTTACACACAATGTCATCTAAATGGATATATAACGTAAGTTAACGAAGCATTTCGGTCAGCAAACGGCCGAATCGCGTATAAGATTGATCGACAGTCGTATGATGAATGTGCAACGGATGCGCCCGTGATTAATTGTTGCCTAATTGATTCTAGCTAATTTCATATCTATTGCCTAAAACCTATTGTGGAGATTTAGTATAGAGTGGGTGTGCGCGATTATCTGTGCGGTGTAAAGCTTTTAGTTTAATTGTGAGCGGATAGCGAGAGGTGTAATTGTAGTATTGATTATTTTTTTGTGGCCAGTCGTGGCGCAGTGGCACTAACGTGTGGCTGTAAACGACTGGTTGTGGGTTCGATTCCCACTCGAGGAGTGGAAATATTTAATATTTCCATTTCTTTCGCTCTGATATCAGAGGCTAAGCGCGGCGTTAAGCCCCGCCACTTAACACGCAATGCTTCGGCGCAATGCGGGGAACGGCGTGTCTAAGCACTAGGTTCCCTCTGCCTACCCTGTTGTGTGCGGGATACAGCGTGAGGATAAAAAAAAAATGACTGTAAACAACCGGATGGTTTTGGGTTCAATTTCCACTTGGGGGAATGATTATATTTCATTTTTGTTTCAGTGTTTCGGTACCTAAGGCAAAACGTTGCATTGCGTTTCGTTACTTATAAGTAACGAGTAAAGGAGACGTTGCTTATAAGCAATGTCTCCATTTCGGACGGAAAGTGGAGAACGGAGTGTCTTGATAGTAGGTTCTTTCTGACTACGCTGCTATGCGGCTAAAAGCGTGCAGCTGCAGTGAAAATACTGTTATAGATATGAATGGCCTACAAAATTTTATTAAATAAATAAAAGAAAAAAAGAAAGTTGTATGTCACTTCGTATAAAAGTGTAAATGTTATTTATTTTGTTACCTTAATAAGGTATTTACAACTTATTATTAGAAAAAAAAATAATTTTTGCTCTTTTCTTTAGATACGTTTCAATTTATGTCAATATTTAAATTTGTAAGAATTACTGTTTAATTTTGTTCAATGAACTACAATTTTTACAGGTTGTTTCCTACCGGCGATCCATATTTTTACGAGATAGTGCATCTCCTGAGAAAATAAAATTTGCCAGACGGCTATTAATGTTAAGAAACTTTCTTTTTATACCCTATTACATACAACATCACACTTCATCTCATAAGTTTGAATATGTAAAATATTTTTTTAAACCCAAGTGGGAATCGAACTTACAACCATCGCGTCCTTCGTCAGACAAACAACCTTTACCCCAATATACCACGACAGTGTTAACTAAAGTGAACGTAAAATGTATGTAAGGGTGGTAGAAATATAGCAAGAAAATAATAAGGACGTTATTTTCATACAAACCTTAAAAGACGTCTATTTCCTATGTGTCGGATCACGAACATTCTACTCAACAGAAAGGCTATCATTATATTGATTTATTTTAACTTTTTTGTTCAGTTTCGTTGAGTAACCGTGCCAGTCGGTATTTGGCGTTTTTTAAAGAAAGTCTGTACAGAAAATGTGTTAGTTAAGTTTGAAATATTGATTTTTTTTAAAGTAAATATTATAAATATTAACTATATTGGTGCAGGTTTACTTCAAAAGGTAGAATTTTTATTTAATTTAAAAATGTTTGCTGGTAATTAGCGCGGTTTTAAATTAGTAATTTATTTTATGTAGTTTGCTACACATTTTGTAAGTAAATTATTCATTTCTCTTGCTATTCAATAATAATTAAATTGTGAAGTATATATTCGATGGTTGCGGGTTCGATATTCATTCGGGGGAACGGTTATATTTATATTACACGAAAAGTTTCTTCGCTCAGGCGACAAGATAAAGCGAAGCATTGAGTTCCGCCACTCAACATGTAATTAATGTTTTCTCTGTTTATTCTGCTACGGGAGAAAAGAGTGAAGCCAATATATTGAATACTAGCGGCCCGCTCGCGGCTTCGCTGCGTCAACTACGTATCTGTTTCGTTATATTGCAACCTTCGGGGGGTGGAAACTTAAACGAACTACATATATATTCCAAAAGACATTACAATCGGTCAAGCGTTTAAGATTTCAACCCTTTAGAGATTGATTTTTTAAAAATTAAGTAGCCATGTTTGACCCTGGATTATTTACTACTTTCGTTCTAAATTTTATCAAAATTGGACCGGTAGTTTAACCGTGAAAGCGAGACAGACAAACAGACAGACTTTCGCATTTATAATATAAATATGGATAAAAATCCTTCCCACTGGTTTCCGATTATACGTCTCAGTTACTAAATACATATCTTACATATAATAATATTAATATATTACAAATTCATGTATGGTTTAAACAGACTAACCAACAAATCAAAATTATATTACCATCAGATTCGCAAACGAACATAACCAAAAAATTATACATAGAAGCGGAGAGTAAAGTTAATAAAGACATATTACTCATATTCAAAACTCCTATTTTATATTGAACAACTTAGCTGTAATGTTTACAGTTTTTCTTTACTTTTTTTAGCTAGATAGGGGCCGGCACAAGCGAGCGACTGTAAACGACTGGTTGTGGGTTCGATTCCCACTCGAGGAGTGGAAATATTTAATATTACCATTTTCTTCGCTATGGTGTCGAGGCAAAGCGCGACGTTATGTTTCGCCACTTCACACGCAATGCCTCCGAATTCGGCGGTGCGTGGGGAACGAAATGTCTTTAGATTTCCTCTGCCTATCCTACTGTGTGCGGGATAAAGCGTGAAGCAGTTTACATTACATTTAAGATTTTTTTGCAGTTCACTGCATTGCCCGCATAGCCATGACCTGCTAGTTTAAAAAAACCTAGTGTCAAAACACTCTCTTCTCCACTTTCTGCCAGAAATCGAGTCATTGTGTCTTAAGCGCGGAACTGAACGCCGCTCATTATCTCCGGTAGCAAACTGGAAAAATGAAAATAATATAATTATAATCCTTCAAGTAGAAATCAAACCCATAACCCTCGCATGATATTTAAACAACTGCACTATAACGATTTCATTTAAGAATTTAATGGAATATTATAATGAACATATTACGTGATATTGCTTCCGACGCGCTCGGAATCTAGAATATTATAATCTATTGCTAATTGATACGGAACTACAATTATATACACAGATATTGTACTATTATTGAAGCATTATACATACATATGTTAGGATTATGTGTTTGTCGTGTGACATAATCATTATCAAGTTATATCAAGCAACGTAAACGAATTGGTTATTTTTTTGCAGCTTCACGTTTTTTAGTGTCAAGACACTCCTCTATTTTGCGCCCGAAATCGAGACATTGCGAGTTGAGTGGCGCAACTTAACGCCGCACTCTATCTTAGGTACCAGAGAGAGAAGTGAAAATTTAAATATAGTCTTTTCCCCGAGCGGGAATCGAATCCGCAACAATGTGCAAAGTCTCTTGACATTATGTCAAGACACTCTGTCTTCCACTTTCCGCCGTAAATGAAGACTGTGTGTTGAGTGGCGGTACTTGATAACGCGCTTTGTTTTTGTTGCCAGTGCGAAGAAATGAAAATTTAAATATAATCATTCCCCCGAGTGGGAATCGAACCCACAACCATCACGTTTACAGTTAGCCGCTCCCTCATTGCGCCACGATGGCCTCAAACTCCAATTGGTTCGAATTGTTTACCTAACATATAATAAAAATGTAAGTGACCTGTCTGCACATAATAATAGTTGGCAAAAAAAAATATTGGGGACATTTATATATGTATGTGATAGAACTCAAAACAATATTTTTTAAATTTTCTCTGTGGGTATCCATGTTAAGCTCTGAAACAGCTTAACCGATTCAAATGCAGTTTTGATCTTTTTATGTTGGTAAGCTTCCCTTAACAATTAATGTATATGGAAGCTTACCAAAATTTCAATTAGTTCAGAAATTAAAAAGATTTTTTTTTAAACATTTTTTAAAGTGTTATTCCACACTTAGGAAAATTCATGCGTTCATGGCACAGTGGTGAGAGCGCCTGAACGGTATTCAGGAGGCGCGGGTTCGAATCCCGCTGCGTTCAAATTTTTATACGTTTTCTTTAAATGTCTTTTTCAATTAAAAAGATTACGTTAATTTAAATCATTTTAATCAAGTTTTAGCAAATTTTTTTGACTTAAGTAAGAACGTGGGTGCGTAAATAAAGAAAATAACTATTGTCGTATAGTTTACGTAAGCGAAGCCGCGAACGGCTCGCTAGTAGGAAATAAAAGACTAAACCTAATATATACTTGTAACCGAATCGGATAAAAAAATCGAATAATTTCAGATATGAGCCGAGTTTCAAATGAGAGCTGTCAATAACAGATTCTTTAAAATATAAAGGCACCTGGGAATGGGATGAAAGTAATATCCCACAAAAAGAAATTGATGAATTAGTGGCGGAAATTTCCTTACATTCTTGGAAAAGGTAAGAGGAAGTGCGGCATTTAATACTGCTATTTACGAAGAATCAGAGTGGATTTTGGATTCTTTTAGCTTCACGCTGTATCCCGCACACAGCAGGGTAGGCAGAGGGAACCTAGTGTTAAGACACTCCGTTGCCCACTTTCCGCCGAATACGGAGGCATTGCGTGTTAAGTGGCGGCGCTTTGCGTCGACACCAGAGCGAAGTAAATGGAAATATTAAATTTTCCACTCCTCGAGTGGTAATCGAACCCACAACCAGTCGCTTTACAGGCACACTCTGTGCCTCTGCACCACGACTGGAAAAAAGTTTATGCAAAAAAAAACATAAAGTTGAAAAGGAAACACATTAATTTAATATTTTGCCTCTAACAATACAAAAAGATAGATATTTTCAAAGTCAATACCATATTGAATCTAGACACGTTTTCAGACAATTCTATCAAGGGAATATAGATCGTTTGTACATACATCGGTGTCGGTCGGACTTGGCTTTATTTAATCAAACGTCACCTGTATTCGCTTTTCTTAGATGAGGGTAGCCGAAAATTAGCCTCGACTGACATTATATTTTTGTGAAGGAAATGGTAAAAAATAGGTATATTTTGGTTAGAACATTTGTTCGTTTCTTAGTTTTTTATGTAAGACGAGCTTACTCGCAACTTTGTGGAATTTATGACATTTATCATGCTATTTTCATGTCTATACTTTGAACAATAGACTGCAAAATAGCTTCACACTGTATTCCGCACACAGCAGGGTTGACAGAGAGACCATAATGTTAAGACATTGCGTGTTACGGGGCGAATCTTAACGCCGCGCTTTGCCTCGACATCAGAGGATGTCGAGGCAAGAAGGCTTCTCTCTAGAAGAAAATCAAATGTTAAATATTTCAATTCCTCGAGTGGGAATCGAACCCAAAACCAGTCGTGTTTACAGTCACACTTTGGGCCCACAAGCCACGTCTACGTTTCTTCTTCCCAGAACCTCATAAATATGCTCTTAATAGAAACCATGGCATCAAAGAACTTTTTTTCAAATATAAGGTTTCTAAATATATCACTTACTAGCTGTTACCCGCGGCTTCGCCCGCTTTGTCTATAGGAAATAACAATAAGTCTACTCCTAAATGTGAATTGTGTGGAGTGGATGATGATATTCACCATTTCTTGGTGGAATGTGTCCGAAATGCCGAGGCTCGTCAGAAACTAATCCGTCGTTATAATTTGAATTTATTAGATGTCGGTATTTGTCACTGTTTATTGTCTGAATCTAGTCCTGTAGTGACTAAAATGCTGTATAAATTTAAGTATAAATAGTGTTCTTAACTTAAGAGGAAATGTTAAGTTTGTTTTAAGGGACGATGGGGCTGACATTTTTGTATATTTACTTAAAAAATCCCTAAATAAAAACAGATAAAAAACAAATAGATAAGCAAACAAACGGACATTTTTTTCTATTTATAATATTAGAATACTTTAATTCCCTAATAACCTACATTTTTGTACACCACATTTATTTCGATTTTAATTAGGCATATACAGCTCGGGCAGTGTAGGCAAACGTTAATTAAATAACGTTATTAAAAACGCGTTTTAAATGGGCTACTGAAGCCTTAAGTTCCAAGCACTGCTCCGAGCTCCTCTCTCTGTAACGCAACAGCCTATGCCAGTACTCGAATAGTGAACCTATAGATTACTGAAGAGTTTTTTTCCTGTATGGATTTTAAATCTGAATTTAAATACGTGTCTTTAGTAAGCTTGTATTTAAAATTTACTACAGGATTACTTCCTTTTTCTTATGTTTCTACTTCTTCACACTTTTCCATATATAGTAAAATAGTCAAAGAAAACTTAGAGTTATCTAGTAAGTACACTTCAGCCTGTAATCGAAAAATTGCGTCCTAAGTAGCGGGACTCAATGACGCGTCGTTTTGTCCAGTCCAGTCCAGTCCAGTTTTATCAGCAAGGGAAAGAAAGTAATTTAAACGAAATATCTTCAACTTCAAGTGGAGATCGAACCCACAACCGATCACGTTTACAGTAAGACACTATCCCACTATGCCATTATAGTCTTTTTATACTTATCAGAATATGTTTTCTTCGTATGTTTTGTTGTATATTCTGTTAGTTAAAAAGATTTTTTTCAAAGTTTATGTATTAAAATATCACTTTAAAAAACAATGCAATTCATTCAGTATATTAAAATATCAATACAGTAAGTAAAAGTTATATCGGGCGTTGTAAGCTTATGCTAAAAAAACTGGTGGCATTACATTGCTATATATATATATCTATATATATATATCTATAGATATATCTATATATATATATCTATATATATATATAGATATATATATATATTTGTATGGATATATATATATATCTATACAAATAAATATAATGATGAATATTCATGTTACTGCTTATTACTAAATGCATTTGTTTGTGTGCACGGTACATATACCAATTTTGTCCTTGCCCATTTTTCTGGTTAATCTCTGGAATGGCTGGACCGATTTCGACGGGACTTTCACTGCCAGATAGCTGATGTAATGAGGCATAGCTAAGGCTTCTTTTGTTTCAGAATTACAATGTTTTGTTTTATTGAACACGGACGAAGCCGCGGGAAAGAGCAAGTTTTAAAATTAAAGTAGCCTAAGTTACGCCCTGTTACATCAGCTATCATCATTGTAAATTCTGTCGAAATCGGTCCAGCCGTTCCAGAGATTATCGAAAACAAACAGACAGACAGACAGACAAAAAATTTTAAAAAGCTTATTCTGGTATATGTATCGTGTATATATACATATGCAATCATCAAAAAGTTGTTATTTTAATATTACAAACAGACACTCCAATTTTATTTATTAGTATAGATATAGATATAGGTCATTATGCTCCACTTAAAATTATTTAGTTAAATATGTACACAGTATATTATGTTGTACTTATTTAACATTTAATTCATAAATCTGATCTGTTTCACAATGGCTTTCTTTACTTTTTAAATATTACATAAAAAAATTGCTTTTGTATTATGTACCCGAGCGGAGAAATGAAAGTTTAAGTATAATCGTTCCCCAAGTGAGAATTGAACCCACAACCGCATTTGCAGTGAGACGCTATGCCACTGCACCATCGTAATTATTATAGAAGCAGATAAGCCATAAATTGTGCCAATAGCTTAATTTTTTTAGCTTCACACTGTATTTTGCAGACAGTAGGGTAGGCAGAGGGTAACCTAGTGTTTAGATACACCGTTCCCCACTTTCTGCTGAATTCGAAAGCATTAAGTGAAGCAAGTTAAGTGACGCTTTGCCTGAGCGAATGGAAATATTATATATTTCCACTTCTCGAGTGAGAATCGAACCCACAACCAGTCCTTTACAGTCACATGTTTGTGCCATTGCGCCACGACTGGCCTTCTACCTGAAAAATAAAGGATAAATAAATGAAAAAAAAACCTTTTAAAACTTTTTTCAAAATATCAAAACTGTTTACTTCACAATTACTCATCAATTCGACGCCATTAAAGCAGAAGACATATAGATTAGTTGATAAATATCAGCTAACGAGGCATTGATTCGGCTAGACCGAACGCTGCAAAAACGTCGAAATACTGTACTATAGCCGTACGTGGTAGGTACTTTGTACTTGAAAAGCAAATGAATTTTTAAAGCGATAAAATTCGAGTTCACCCACAGTTTTATCCGAACAAAAGAAGGATTAAATTTTTTCTCTGAAATTCAAAAAAATGCTTGAAATTTCTCATTGGTTTACTTGAACATTGTAAATTAAGACTTATTTGGTACCCATATTATACTTATAAAATGAGCGGTTCTTATATATTATACTAGCGCCCGCTAGCGGTTTCGTCTGCGTAACTATCATTTTTTTTATATAAACTTGCATCCCATGTATTAAAAGTTTAGCGATTATTTTTTTTAGAACCAAGTAGCTTATTTTTGACTCTGGGCTTTCAACTATTTTTATTCTGATTTCATCCAAATCGGACCTGCAGATTAGCCGTGAAAGCGTAACACACACACATACTTTTACATTTATAATGCTAGTATGGATTTTTTATATAGGAAACTAAAAGTTCTAAAAATTTAGTTACATTTACTTTCATATGTTCAACTTTGTGGTAAAGCCGGTTATAGTAATTTGTTGAATAACTGTTTGTTTTAGCGATATTTCGATTATGTTTGGGTATAGAATGTAAATATTTACTCGTTGCTTGATATAAAAATATTTTTATGTTGTATATACACATAAGCTATAAGCCATTATAGTGCATTTGGGAATTGACTAGGATGAGCGGCATATCGCTCGTGCCAGTGGGCGTGAATTCGATTTTCTAAAGGTAAGAATAAAAATAATTTTATATTCTTGAATTATTAGACTAAGGAAGACTTTAATTAATGCCCAATAAGTAGATTTTCTAAATCAAATAGGTAGTCAGAGATAACTTTTTTTTATTTATTTATTGGGAAGCCAACGCTATTTACTATAATACAATTTATATTATGACATCTATATAAATCTTATTATACAGTATATCTCAATTACAGGCTCAATCAAGATTTTTATTTAAAAAAAATTTGCTTATTTAAATAAAAAAAAGAAAAATATAGATATATATTTTTCTAAATAATTTTAAAACAAAATGATAACCACAAGTACAAACAACAATAAAAACATTAATAAATTACAAAATCCATATAAAAAAAAGAAAAAATCTTAGTGTTAATACATTCCATTGTCCACTTTCCGACCGAAACTAAGATATTGTTGTGTAGAACTCCACGCCGCGCTTTAAACTAGGTACCAGAGCGGAGAAATGAAAATAATTATATTATGCTCAGTTCATACATCGAGTAAGACTCGAACCCACAACCAATCGTAATTGTAGCCAGATGCTTTCCTACTATGCCACGAGGACCTCTGGTTTTATTGTTTAATTAGCTCTATAGATTAATATGTTGTTTTTTTTTAATTTTTTCTTAGGGAAGCTAAGTATATATCCTGCACATAGCAGGATAGGCAGAGGGAACCTAGTGCTAAGACACTGCGTTCCCCACTTTCGGAAGCATTGCATGTTAAGTGACGGAACTTAACTTAGGTTACGTCACAGGAATAAATATCATCCGTACCATTTGGACGCTTGGTTTGCGACTAACGTGCGTGCCTCGAGGTCATTTTTCCCAAGGACCTGTAAATTGTGGAATGACCTCCCTCCTGAGGTTTTCCCTGTGAATTACGATTTAGGGACCTTTAAACGTCGAGTATACAGACACCTTCATCCTCAAGGCCGGCAACGCACCCGCAACTCCTCCGTTGCTATGGATGTCTATGGGCGAAGGTAACCACTCACCATCAGGTGGTCCTTCTGCCCGTTTGCCCCCTTTTGTAATAAAAAAAAAAAAAAAGGTTTTAAGTATTTATAATTTTGTACAATTATAACAAACAGCACATACATATATAACATTTCTTGTAGTTTCTTGCAGTTGTAACATAGAATAGAATACCATAGTAATACTAAATTAGTACCATAGAACTCACCAGACTCGCGTTCAAAAATGTAAACGCTAAAATTAGTGATGCGAAACGTTGAAAGGAATTTTTAAACCACAAAGAGTACGCATCTTTGAAGTTATGTGACATTCTGAAATTTAAAACACGCTCTTAGCTGTATTTAGCTCGGGATTCCATTTTAAAGAGGAACATTTTTGTGTAATACCATTTTTTGAAATTTTATTCTGTTTAATGTGTAAACATGTATGGGGCCATCGTGGCACAGTGGAACAGTGACTGACTGTAAATGCGATTATGGGTTCGATTTTCACTTGGTCTAATAATTATATTTCAAAAAAAAATATTTCTTCGGTCTGGTACACCGCAAACTGTGGCCTTCAGTTCCTTCACGCAATGTTTAAATTCGTAGAAAAGTGGAAAATTGGGTGTCTCAAGATACAGACACCAGTGACAAACTCTAGACTCTCTCTGACTGAAAGCTGCAAAAAGTACCTTTTTTTGTTACAGGTCATATTTACAAAGAAAAATATTTTCAGAAAACTATTGGACTTTGTTTTGTTTCCCAATTCCTGAGTATCTACTTCAATCGTTCAAATAAACGAACAGAATGACTTGCTGGTTCTTTTTAAAAAGTTAAATTTTTGATTTAGTCTTTCCTATTAGTCAATATAGATTATTTTTCAATTAAAAATAAAGATCAGAATTTTAATATTTATTATTGCATATTTATTTCTTTAGTCGCTATAAACTATGTTATTTTCGTATTACCTGTATGTGGTTATAATGCATAGCAATCATGGATCATTATACATTATTTATCAATTAAAAATTAAAATACTATTCTATTAAAAATACAGGCCAGTAATTTAATAGCATAAATATTTTGTCTTCAGTTCCTAAGAAGTATATGATTTTTTAACTAATGAAACTACTATTTTGAAAATTCGCCACGACATACATATTTGCATAGATTACTGTCCATGAAATTACCATGTCACGAATGTCACTAGGTTCTTTGACTACCGTGCTTTGTAGGAATGTTTGTATTAAATAACAAATTAAAATAACATTATAAAATTGTTTTTGTTATTTTATATTGTTTTTAGTTGTAATAAATAAAATGAATTTTCGTGTAAAAATTGAATGTACATATTACAAATTGAACTCGCGTATTTAGATATTCGAGGTGCTTGTTTCGATAAAATAAGGTTGTATATTCATATTACACAACTATTGTCATTTTTTATCTGTACTATATATCTGTCATTTACAAATAACATATTTTATTTTATAGAAATTTATTTTTATACGTAATTAGTAATCTAAATCACAATCTATAGTTTAATTAGTTTTTGTTACAGCTAAGGTTTCATCAGATAACGTCGTCATGATCGAAGGTCTAAAGCCTAAAATGAGGGATTGCTAACGAGATCCCTAGGTCCTATCTATGTAAATATGCTATGAAAGACTAAAGGTATCCTGTGTTCTTAGTGTAAAGGTAAGATAGCTTGTATTGTAATATTTTGCATTGATTCGTCTATTTTCAGATATTACTTTCCGGTTTTAGTATTATATTATACAACTAATGAAATACAGAAGTATAGTTGGTTGATATTTTACATGGCGTACGTTCTCGTTTAAATTAAGTAGTTTCATATAAGCTTTCTTCCCCTATTTCAACCTTTTAGAGGTTGATTTTTGAAAAAACTGGCCTATGTTTAGATTATATATGACCCTGGGTCTTTAATAATTTTATCCAAATTGGACTTGTAGATATATTGTGAAAGGGTAACAGACAGATAGACTTTGCATAGCATTTATGATTAATCTACTTTGGTACTTTGTAAGTTTAAATACGTTTGTTACAATCGTTCTTCGTCAAAGAGATTTTATAACGATATTCATTACAATTATTACTCTAAATAGCATCATAGTCGAATTTTTAAATTTTAATATACAATTCGTCTATATTCGTGTACGTGGCGCATTGGCACAAGCGTGTGACTGTAAACGACTGGTTGTAGGTTCGATTCCCACTCGAGGAGTGGTAATATTTAATTTTTTACATTTTCTTCGCTCTGGTGTCGAGGCAGTTAAGCGCGTCGTTAAGTTAACTTGCAATGCCTCCGAATTCGGCGGCAAGTGGGGAATAAAGTGTCTTAACACTACGTTCCTTCTGACTACCCTGCTGGGTGCTTTATACATATATTATGAAGCTAAAAAGAAAACAAAAAACTTTACAATTAAATAACCATCTTTAGACTTTCATGGCGTATTATTTTTTTATATTAAGTACCGCCTTTGACTATAAGCGCGAAGGTTGTTGGGGTTAGATATCCACACAGAGAAGTGACTATAATTTTTTTTTTATTTCCTTGCCCTAGCAAAACAAAATTGAATTCCGTTTAGTTTCACCACTTAACACGCAATATTTTTAAGCCGGATGAAAAATGGAGACCGAGTGTTATAAAGTAAAGAAAAATCTTATTTCCTGTTACAAAATTTGTAACAAGTTCAATGTGTCATATACATACATACTCCATATTATACTACTCCAGCAGAAGGGTCAAGCCTAAATCAATTTATCGATCTACATTCTATTATTCACTTTCTGCATGCCTCGGGCGATGCGAGAGGCGATATCTGTCGTTGAATTGTACAAATAGAAGTCTGTAGGTAGTTGCACACTCAGTAACATGCTGTGTTTTGTTCAATTAGTATGGTATATAGGAATTGTTATTTCTTTTTAGATTAGGCAGAGAGAAGTTGAGTTAAGACACTTCGATATAGATTTTTAGAGTAGGCGTAGATAATATAATGATACAACTCGGAGCCAAAGTGTGACTGTAAAGCGATTGGTTGTGGGTTCGATTCCCACTTGAAGGGTGAAAATATTTAATATTTCCATTTTCTTCGCTCTGGTGCCGAGGCAATGCGCGGCGTTAAGTTCCGCCACTTAACACGCAATGCTTCCGAATTCGGCGGAAAGTGAGGAACGCAGTGTCTTAACACTAGGTTCCTTCTGCCTGCTATGTGTGTGGGATACAACGCGAAGCGCAGATAATTTAGTGTGTGAATGTCTAGACTCTCCGTTTTCCCTGTTTTATTGTACGTTACAAGAACGACTTAATTAAAAAGTGTAAAACTACTCGAGTGGGACTCGAATCCACAACCATTTTATTCTGAATGCGAAAGGCCCAACCTGCGACTAGCGAGCCATATGGGATTCTTCGAAGGATCATTTGTTGCCCTCGATAAATATATCGGCTTATGTTATAATATTTTAAATATAAATATCTAGGCTTGGTCATCCTTACTACGAGTATATACATATATGTATATTTTTTGTTCGACTATTTGAGTTATTGTTTTCATTTAAGTAAATTAAAGTCAACATTATAATACAATTTCAGATAAAAAATGGCGAAAAGTGCAGAAGCCGAAGTGGAAAAGATGAAAATGCTTGAGGAAAGAATAAAAGCTCCGTCCATATGGGGGCGCGTGCCTTGCGGTATACGATTTGAGGATTTACAAGACAGGCGGTACGATGACGCTGTACGGTTTCTGAAGAAACATTACTTAAATGAAGAAGTAAGTGTTTTTCTAAGTACTAAGTACAGTAGTTTTTACAAGTAGATTAATGAAATAAACGGTTTTTTTTGCATAGTGGGGTAGTTCTTACTACCTGTCTATCTCATCTCTCTTGAGAATCCTAGTGTTTTATGTCTCTGTTCCGCCCAAAATCGAATCTTGCATGTTGAGTGGCGGAGCTTAATGCTACACTTTGTCTTAGGTACCAGAGATAAGAAATAATTTAAACATAATCATTGCCATTGGGGCCAGTCATGGCGCAGTGGCACAAGCGTGTGACTGGTTGTGGGTTCGATTCCCACTCGAGGAGTGTAAATATTTAACATTTCCATTTTCTTCGCTCTGGTGTCGAGGCTAGGCGCGGCGTTAAGTTCCGCCACTTAACACGCAATGCCTCCGAATTTGGCGGAAAGTGGGGAACGAAGTGTCTTAACACTAGGTTCCCTCTGCTTACCCTGCTGTGTGCGGGATACAGCGTGAAGCTAAAAAAAATATTGCCATGAGTAGGAATCGAACACATAACCAATCGCATTTAGTCAGGAGCTATCCTACTGCAGGACGATGTCCTCTATTTTAAACATACTTTGCTTTAATTCTAATACACCAAAACCTTTCAAAGGTTATTACAATTCAAACTAATTAATTACATTAGTCTCTCGAAATCTATATCTTAGTCCATCGACCTTAAAAAACCTTTTCAATCTTACAATTAGTTCAGCTTTTAAAAAACAGTGTTCATATAAACGAATTTATTTGGCCACGAATTAACAAATCTCTGAAAGGCTTTCAAATAAACCATTGCAATAATAAAAAGTAATCTATTAACGCTTCGTCGGATTCCCAATATTTAATTAAGACGAAAAAAAAGATGAATTGTGCGCAATAAAATTTCAATTCATTTAATTAAGCCACTGTGTGGAGTGGAAGGAGTGATGGAAAAACAATCGCGTTAAAGGTTTAATGGAGTGGTTTTTTAATAAATTTGTAGGTTTTATTTAGTTGTATAACTAGGCACCTGCTCGCAGTTTCGCTCGCGTGAACTACACAAGTATGCTTTTTAGCTTCACGCTGTACCCCGCACACAGCAGGGTAGGCAGAGGTTACCCGGTGTTAAGACAATCTGTTTCCGAATTCTGGAGCCGAATTCTGGAGGCATTACATGTTGACTGGCGAAACTCAATACCGTGCTTTGTCTCGACACCAGGGTGAAGAATATTAAATATTTACTATTTTTATTTCTTGAGTGGGACCCGAACCCGCAATCAATCGAAATTACAATTACACTTAGTGCCCACAAGTCACGACCGGCATCAGTTAGCACTCAAGTATATATGCTTTGTATTTACAAATTTTCATCCCTTATTTTAGCCCATAAGGGGTTGATTTTTTTTAAAAATGAATAGTGTATATTTGGCTTTGTGTCATCAAATCTTATTTTAGGCTGACCATGTACCCTAAGTCCTGTGCAGATTTAAAGGCTGAATGTAATAAAAAAGATTTTTCGAATTTCTGCTTCCTAAATTATTATTATTTAAATAAAATATTCTACGTACACACGCTACTCTTTTACTGTTTTGGTAAAGATAGATTAAATTAAATACATAAATAAGATATAAGCTAATAGCTTCCATAGATCCTGCCCTAGCTTTAAATCAATAAAACAAATAAGATTTCATTTAGTTTAGTACTTCCTAAAATGTACACGTACAAACATCCTGTTTTAACTCTTTTAATATGGAATAGATACAGCATACATTACACTAGATTAGAGAATTATTCTACTTATGTATTATAGATTGTATTTATATTATAATTTGTACTAAATAAGTATAATAATTCTACCCTTAGTTTAAATATTCCTATTAATATAGCTCCTAAATTTTGTTTACAAAAGAATCGATTACCTAAAAGCCTAACCGCAGCTTAAATCTAGGCCAAACTAACACGAACCACTTTGAAAGTTTGTTAACAAATTACAGGTGGAAATAATTAGGTGAGAACGAGAGACTTAAAACGCTTTCAAGCACTTCGGTAACGGCGTTAAAAACTTTTCAGTTTTTTTACGTTTTTCTAAGAATATTTTGTGCTAACTTATGCATAGTAGTTAGATAACTTTTAGATAAAGTAGAAGTAATTCATAAAGTAGAAGTAGGAGTTTCGTAATGTGAGTGTAATGAAAATTAGCCGTTATTGAGACCATCGTTGCGCAGTGGATCTTCAGAGTGTCTTAGCGATGTTAGTTGTGGGTTCCTTTCGTTCGTTAATTAACAATTTTATATTACTTTTTTTTGTATAATTTTAAATACAATGAAGGATATAATAATAATTTTGTTTGTATTATTGTTTGTGTAAGGTAATTTTGAAAGTTATTTGTATTTTTGATATTTTTTCACTTTTCAAAAGTTATTTTATCAATAAGTAACATTTTAAAATTGAGATTTTTATAAAAAATTGATAAAAGCGTTTACTGCATTGTTTTATGGCCTTTGGGCAAAATTTAATTTTTCAATATCGCGTATAATGAAAAGTATGGAATAGTTAGTCAAATTGTGAAAAAATTACACGTAAAAGAGTAGAATAACGGCTTGAAGCTCATTTTGGCAATAAAAGGTGTGTAAAATAAACGTAGTGATTTTAGATTTTCTCTGTCTACTTTCAAATACGCGAAGATTGATTTTAGATTTCAGTCTTCAAATGTCTATTTGGCCTCTTCGTGTGTGTCAGACGATTTATGGCGTACTAGCGACCCGCTCGCGGCTTTGCCGCGTGAACTACATAACTGCTTTGTTATATTGCAACCCTCGAGGGTGGGTTTGTGAAAAATAAAGTAGCCTATTTTTAAGCTTAGATTATCAAATATATTTATGTCAAAATTCATTATAATCGGTCAAGCGGTTTAGATTTTTCATATAAACTTTCATCCCCTATTTCAACCCTTTAGCGGTTGATTTTTGAAAAAATAAGTAGCCTATATTAGACCCAGTAACTTTTACTACTTTCATTCTAAATTTCATCCAAGTCGGACTGGTAGATTAGCCGTGAAAGCGTGACAGACAAACACACAGACTTTCGCATTTATAATATAAGTATGGATTGTGTGAGAGAAGCCATGTTAAGTATCTAATATCTATATATCGCTATATTATAGTCGTGGCTCAGGGATACAAAGTTTGATTGTAACGCTTCGATTCTCTAGGAACTGAATAATTTTATGTTTCATTACCTTCGCTTTGGTATCGAGACAAAACACAGAGTTGAGTTCTGCCATTCAATAGGTAAGACCTTCAGAATTCAGCGGAAAGTGGGGAACGGAATGTCTTAACATTAGGTTCTCTCTGCCTACACTGCTGAGTGCGGGAAACAGCGTAAAGCTATTATCCCTAGTTTTTATAAATATATAGATATTTGCAAAATTAAAGAAATCAAAGCTTTTTTCGGAATCCACTTAAATACTTCCGTTTAAACAACTTTTTAGACTCTCGGGAAATCTTCAAATTTTTCACAATCAACCCTTTCAATTATGAACGGGCATAGCCTTTAATTTGAAATCTCTTCTGGTTGTCTAATTTAGGCATATCGTTCTATGAAAAATGCGTTCCGATTAAACCTCCCCATTGTTATCCTCTCTTTGTTAGTGAATAAAGGGGTCCCCTTTTATATAGATTTAGCTCGCTCAGATGACATTACGACACGTTGATTTGCATATTAAATTCTGACGTTGTTTGATTTAATATTTTTTTATTGGTATTTTTAATAATATTTTGAAAGAAATATTGAGTAAATAATGATGCAGTGGTAGAGAGTATAAACGCAATGGTTGTGGGTTTGATCCAATTCAAATTCAATTTATCTTGACTTTTATAAGCACTTTTGAATCGTCAAATGTATATAAAGCTACCACCGACTCGGAAGCCAGTTCTGCTGAGAAGTGAATTGCAATCGAATATTTTCGTTTTGTTTAAAGTTCTTACATACGATAGAACTATTGCATTCGTTTAAAGGGAATAATATTTTTGCTTCAATCTTCTATTTAGATTAGAATGTACATTTGTCTGAGAAAGGAATCCACACCCATCATTTTATCAGACTAACTCTGTCCCATTGTGCAACTATGACCTCAATAATGGCTTATTTTTATTTTACTGATATAAGGAACATTCTTTTTTTATGGAATAAAGGATGCAACCGAGCAGAAGGCCCACCTGGTGTTAAGTGGTTACCTTCGCCCATAGACATTTACAGAGTTATGGATGCGTTGCCTCGGGGATGTAGGGCAGAAGGAGGGAAGAAGGATGGGAATAGGGAGAGCTGGCTTACATGCCATCGAACCGGGACACATCATCAGATGTTTGGCGGTTCGTTTTTGACATGATAGTGGTCGCGAGCTAGTCGGAGTACGAATCTCCTACCGCCAAGCCAATTACCAAAAGCTACTATTTATTATTAAAGCTAAAATTCTACTTTTAGTTTATAAAACTTATCTAACTACTATGCATAAGTGAGCACAAAATATTCTTAGAAAAACGTAAAAAAACTGAAAAGTTTTTAACGCCGTTACCGAAGTGCTTGAAAGCGTTTTAAGTCTCTCGTTCTCACCTAATTATTTCCACCTGTAATTTGTTAACAAACTTTCAAAGTGGTTCGTGTTAGTTTGGCCTAGATTTAAGCTGCGGTTAGGCTTTTAGGTAATCGATTCTTCTGTAAACAAATTTTAGGTACGAAATCAATAGCATAATAGGTTACAAGTTGATTTACCAAATGCTAGAACGTTTCCAGTTTTATTTTTTGTTTATATGGTGTTAAATCTGTAATGCAATTAAATCTGTAAGTCAAAATTACTTTTAAAAAAAGAAGTCCCGCTGAGTTTCTTGCGCCGGTTCTTCTCAGGTCTGAGGCATCAACTTTAGTTAACCGGTAGTAAACTATTTGACGTTCAAAAAATTAAGCATGTAACTTCTTATTTTGAATAAAATTATTTAACTTTGACTTTGTTATGGGAAATATATGAACATAAATATTTGAGGTCATCAATGCGCAGTGGTATCCCACTATTTTGTCTAATTGTAATTACGATTCGTTGTAGGGTTGTCCCCACTAAAAGGAATGATTATAATTTAATGATTTCCGCTCTACATAGTATCTTGGATTAAGGCCACAAGCGGACAATGGAGTGTCTTGGCACTAGGTTTTCTGTGTCTGCCCGATAGATGGGGTTAAAAATAGTTTTTACTGTATACTGCCTTCCGAGTCAGTGGTAGCTTTGACGATTCAAAAGTGCTTGCAAAAGTCTATTTGAATAAAGATATTTTGAATTGGAATCTGAATTTCTAGAAACATCAGGCTTATAAGTTCTTTGGATTATAAGATTTTTCGAAAGGTAAAAAAACAAAGCAACGTGCTTTAACTAGTTTATACTAAAAATCCAAAAATTACACAACAAATATACCAAAAGTTATCTCTCCATTGTACAATATACTAGACTAGACTAAAACTTATAGAATACTTGGTGAAAGCCTAGAAAATATTACGCAAAGTACTTAAGTACCAGACCACGAGATCATTTCAGTGTTCATTATTCGTAAATGCTCTCATTTACTTGAAAGAGTAGTGTTAAAGAGGAAAGTTGTAATCCCAAGAAACATATTGCAAACTTTAATAGGTCGCCTTTGCCGCCTTATTGCGGTAAATACCTTCTCTGTTATAATTTTCGTCTTTATTATTTTGTGAAATGTATGTTATTTTGTTTAAAAACGTTGGAAAGTGTTTTTTTGGTCGTTTTTCGAATGGAAAATGTATTTTTTTTGCTATCATAAAGAGAATATATATTTTTTATTATAATGTAGTTGTAAATATATATTTTATACTTCCGGCCCGCTCGCGGCTTCGCCGCATGAACTACAAAACTGTTTCTTTATATTGCAACCCTCGGGGGTGGATTTTTGAAAAATAAAGTAGCCTATGTTTAACCTTGGATCATCAACTATATATATTCTACAATTCATTACAATCGGTCACGCGGTTTAGATTTTTCATATAAACTTTCATCCCCTATTTCTCAACACTTTAGAGATAGATTTTTGAAAAAATAAGTAGCCTTTGTTTGACCCTAGATTATTAATTATTTTCTTTTTTATTTTTTAATAAAAAAGTTTTATTTGCCATTAACTAATTGAATAAAACATTTTTATTAACTTATGATTTGGCGCAGTGATAAGTTTTACGGGAAATTCCTAGGACTTTCCGTAGTAGGGGGCTTTTACTGTAACACATCGATGGCTACTTAAGAAAAGTATCATAACTGTACTTTATCAATGTTACAGTAAAGTCGGAAATAGTTTTGGATGTCGATAAGAAATTAAAATATTGCTTAATATGACAGACCTTTGCTTAAATGAGGTCCTCAGGGCGCAGTTGGACTGTAAAAGCGTTGTAAGTTCGATTTCCATTAGGGCGAAGAATTATATATTATTATTATTTCTCCACTTTGTTAATTAAAACAAAGCGTGACGTTGAGTTCCGCCATTAAACACGCAATGTCTTGATTTCGGGTCAAAATTGGGGAACGGAGTGTCTTAACACCAGGTTCTCTCTGACCCTGTTGCGGAAATAAGCGTGAAGCTGCTAAAAAATATTATAATATTTGTTTATAATATTATATACGTAACCCTAAAACGAAAACCGATTTCACGCACTCGCAACACTCCTACAATAGCACTCAGACAGTTCTTAGTATCGTTTGTAAATATTTAGTTCAGTAGATTGCAAATTTATATAGGCATTACAAAGAAAGCCTGAGGTAGAGTGAGGGAAATACAGAATTTGTACAATTGGTCCCTCTCGTCTGTATGAGATAATGATATGAGTTGTATTTGTTATAGAATATTTTGATTTTTGTTCAAATGTTTGTTTTTATAATAGAACTATTATAGTTATGATGATTTTTATTTCTGACAGTTTTTTTTTATGTAAACAATAGTAATAATTTATACATTAGATAACGCCGCGAGCGAATTTATATCTTCAAACTAAGGCTATGTCTTCATTGACTGATTCGATCCCCATTAGAAGGAATCATTATATTTAAATTATTTTCATTTCCTTATTTTTGGTATGGCAAAGCGTGGCGTTGCGTTCATCAATATCACAAATTCAGAAGTAAAGTAAGGAACGGAGTGACGGAGTGTTTGGACACTAGGTTTTCTCTGACTACTCTGCTATGCTCTGAAAGAAGCGTGAACCAAAAGTCTGGCTAGATTTTCACTCTGGTTCATTTAGAAAAGAATAATTGAAAAGTTGATAAAATAGATAGATGTAGAACATTATGGACACGTTGAAAAAGACATTTAAAGAAAGAAAACGTATAAAAAATTGAACGCAGCGGGATAAAAAAAAGTTATATGTTTTCTTTAAATGTCTTTTTCAATTTTCCTAAGTATGGAATAACACTTTAAAAATGTTTAAACGTATCATGACACATTACTAAGTTCTCGTGACGTCCTGCAAAATAGGTGGTTCATAGATAACCTAGTGTCAAGACATTCACTCCACTCTTAATTTAAAAATTCGAAATGTTCGATTTTGACTGACGGAACTCATTGCCTCTCTTATTACTACTAGAAAGGTGGAAAAAACAAATTTTCAATATAATCCTTCCCCTGAATGGGACTCGAATCCACAACCAGTCAAGTTTATTGTATACACTATTCCACTATGCCACGATGACCTCGTTATAATAAATCATGTACAATTTTCTAGATAACATTCAGATCTGTCAAAATAACGGAAAGCAAAGAGGGAACAGATGAATTCGTTCACAATGCAAGGATTTGGATGAAAGATAAAATGTCTATAGCCGCTGTGAAGGAAGGCGATGATAAACTTATCGGCGTCCTTATTATGAGAATACAGGAAAAGAGTATGTAAATATATTAAATATTTTTGTAATATATTAGTAAAAAATATAATACATTTTATTTAAATTAATTTTTGACACTATCACGCCTATTGTCCCACGCCCATTGTGGGGTAGTCAGAGAGGATCTACTTCGTTCTCCACTTTCTGTCTAAAATTGAGACGCTGTATGTTAAGTGGCGAAACTCAACGCCGCGTTTCGTCTTGGGTACCAGAGAAAATAACTTAAATATAGGATTTACCACGAGGGAATCGAACCGAAAACCGTCGCGTTTACAGTTTTTTTTTTAATTTACATATATTTTCGTAGCACTTGTGATTTTTATTTCGTGTTCAATACGTTTTATTTAAAAAAAACAAGAATAATTGACTAAACTCGGATATTTTTTTAAATCAGTTTTGTTTTAATAATTTTCAAATAAATATAAAATGATCATTATACGAGTATCATAGTCGGGAAAAAGCGTAAACGTACAGAAAAAAGTTGAGTATTATATTTTCTATGCCTGCATTGCTTATAAAATCTAAGATTTGCGTAAATGTAAAAAAATAAAAAACTTTACTTAAAAATTTCAAATTCCGACTAAAAAAATAATTACATGTGAAGAATTATTTTGTTTCAAGTGTTATAACATTTTATATAATATAGTTAGTATTCAAGAACTCAATTTGAATGAACGTATTTTCCTCCCATATTCAATGTATGCGACCCGATGCGATGTATCCGCCGATTTTTCGGCGAGCGTTAATGGAATTCGTATTACTTTTTTATACAAGCCCGATAGGTACAAGAAATGTGAAATAAAATATCTTTTATTGTTTAATATTTTTGTAATAAATTTTGAGCAATTTATTTTGGCGATTTCTTAATTTATTTTTTTATTCTTTATGCTTTGTTTTCATAAAGGAGAGTGGACAAGAGATCCAAAAGTTATCGAGAATTAAGTGTTAAGATAATCCGTTGTCCAGTTTCCATACAAAATTGAGACATTGCGTGTTGAACATTGAAACTTTTTTTTTTAATTTATCTTTTTATCATCGTGTAAAGTGGAGAACGGAATGTCTTAACACTAGGTTCCCTCTACCTACCCTGTTCTGTGCGGGATACAGCGTGAAGCTACAACAACAACTTTTAATCATAGCAGAAAATGAAAGTAATGAAATACAATCATTTCCCCGAGAGGGAATTGAACCCACAACCATCGCGTACACAGTCAGATAGTGTCACACTTCGCCACGATAAATTTCTTCCTTTTAAACATATTATACAAATGTTTTTTCAATGTGATTCCCTTCGCTGTTCTATGTGATTTCTTCCAAAAAAAATTACCGTATACCAATAAGTATGGTAAACCGTAACTATTCAGAATCTATTTGCGTATCAATTGTATAGGTTTCGATATTCGATACTCGACGTAACGTAACATTAAGGGCGGGCTTCTTGACTGCTTTGGGTCTAAATTTTTACAGCATTCGTAAAAGAAATTTCCGATTCAGCCTTAGGATTTGGCGTTTGGCTTAAATTATAAGTTTTGTTTTTATATTTAGAGTTAACTTAAATTATCTGTATGTAGCTGTTTAGAATAGTAGGTAGACCTCAACCTACCTTGAACCGCGTACCTAAGGTATGAGGTTTAAGTTAGGTTAAAAATAAAATACAAATAAAGAGGTCATCGTGGCGCAGTGATGAGTGCTTGACAAATCTTGAGCATATATAACAGATATATGATCAAGATTTGTTGTGGGTTCTACTCGGTGGAATGACCGTAATTTAATTATTTTCTTTGCTTCGCTCTGATGAACAGATAAAGCGCGGCGTTAAGGTCCTATACGCCTAATACTACACGTTAAGTCTCTAATAAGGCTTGTGTTTACATTTAAAAAAAAATATTAATATATTGAGTTTCCGTCTTAAGGTTCAATCTTCTAAAACGCAATTTTTATCTATAAAAAGAAGTTTTATGTGGAAATAAAATACATAGTGAATAATTTTATTAGTAGTGAGACGCACTGAGAGTTAATAAATATATTTAAACTATTTTCATTATTGTAAGACGTTAAAGTGCAGCGTTTAGTTCCGTAATTTAACACAATGTCTCGATTTCAGGCGGAAAGTGGAGGACGAAGTTAATTACCCTAAAATAAGAGAAAAAATGTAGATAAAAAAATATATATTAAATAGTTTGAAACGCTCGTCGTCTACAACTTGAACACTCCAATTTGAACATAAATTGGATTCGAAGTATCCCATCGGGGTAGATCTGTATTACGGGAAGTTGTTAGTAGTAGGCAAAGAGAAAGGTAGCTGCGTAAGTCATGATATTGTTACTGTTTCAGTCGTGAAGGGGAATTACGATATATACGAATATATGTATACATGTGTATATATGAGCATTTTAGAGTCAGAGTGGCACAGTGGCATATTCTGACTGTAAGTGCGATTGGTTGTGGGTTTTATATCCATTTGGGGGAAAGATTACGTAATTTACGTCATTTCACTGCTCTGGTAAGACAAAGTGCGGCGTTGCGTTCCGCTGTTCAATAAAATTTCAGACAGAAACTGTAGAACAGAGTGTCTTGACACTAGGTCTAGTCACACTAGATTTTTATACTATTTTCATAAGCACTATTCTTTTTTTTCTCTCTGTCCACCCTGCTATGCTGAAGAAAGCGTGAAGTTTTAAAAAGAACAAACGTAGGTATAAAAGACATTTTGAAAACATATAAAAATTTGAACACAGTGGGATTCGAACCCACGCCTCCTGAATACCGTCCAGGCGCTGTCACCGCTAAGCCATGCGTTCTACTACCAGCTGTGTCAAAATTCTTATACGCTTTATTACAACTTATTCATTGTTAAGTCCATCGTGACGCGGTAGGACAATATCTAAATAAGACAAAGCGCTATGTTAAGTTCCGCAACTTAACACGTTGACTGCCAACGCGGTCAGTGCTGACCGACAGTACACTATGCCTCCATGCCAAGCAAAAATCACATTTCTATCCAAATGTCACTATTTGTGAAGACATTGAACGTCGGTCAGTACTTAAGGTTGTTATTTTACTTCGAAGTATTGTACATTTTTCAAAAACAAACTCATTTTAGAGTAATTAGTGAGCCACGCGGGTTAATACGTATGATTTTTAATTAGATAACAGTGCCCTACGGCCTGTATTAAAGAATCGAGAATATCCAAAATCGCGGTCAGCACTGACCGACGCGGCGCGAATGGAAAGTCTCATTGTCAACCAGCACTGACCAACGTGGCCCGAATGGGAAGGTGCACAATTTTTCTTGGCGTTGAACGTGTTAACCACGCAATGTCTCGATTTCGGTCAACAAGTGAAGAACGGAGTGTCTTGACACTAACTTCCCTCAGATTACCCTGTTATAGAGAAAGACAATAAATCTTAAAGAAATCATTTACAAGTGTAGAACTTGCCCCAAATTTCATAAAAGCTCAATACATACGTACATAAGTGGTGTATATTAAATATTATTTGATATTTCAATAGAAATATGTATTTCAGACGCCTTCTCGAGAACATTCAGCCGTGTCAAGATAACATATAACGCTCAGTACACAACAGTGATGACGTTTTACAAGGATATCGAGAAACCCGTGGATTTGTATGAAAAGCTCGGCGTGAGGAAATTCTTCAAAATATATGTTTTGGCGTTAAAGCCCAGATATAGGCATAGAGGTATATACATTTATAATGTTATATTATAATACAGATTTTAATTTGTAATTAGTTTAGTTTCGATATTTTTCGTAGATTTATTATTTTCCTAGTGTCAAGATTTTCTTACCGCTCGAATTCGTTCCTTTGTCAGTTCGGGGATTGGGTATCGATTGGCGGATCTAAACGCTGCTTTTTGTCTCGGTTTTTAGAGTATATTTCTTCGAGTCATAATAAGTTTTATATGAAAGAACTAGTAGATAGTCAAAACTATGATATTATTAATTAAAGCAACTTTAGCCAAAAATATGATTGGAAAAGTTAATGTAATTTAATCATATACATTCCTAGCTTCGCTATAATCAGTATAATAATATTAACAAATGTGAAATCAATCAATGTGAAATCTCCCAAACTTTTCCGTTACTAAGTGGGTGATAAACAAAGCTTCTGGACGAAGAAGGCTAAAACTTGGTATGTAGTTTATTTAAGACAGTTGTATTGTTGTAGGGAGGGATTATTGTAGGGACCACTCGAAGACGATTTTTCCCACATAATAGGATAATCAGACAAAATTTACTGTTAAGACGTTCCATTTTCCACTTTTCGCCCAAATTCGAGACATTGCGAGCTCAGTGGTAGAACCCAACGTCGCGTTTAGTCTTACCAAAGCAAACAGGAAAATTGCGATTTAAACAAACTTCGAAGCAACAATTCATAGAAAATAAATGGTTTTTTTTTAATTTTAGGTATAGCAAAAGAGCTGTTAAAGGCGGCAGTAGCGTTAAGCGCTAGTGCCAATGTCCCCGCCGTTACGGGCATCTTCACAACGAGTCGAGGCCAACAAATAGCAGAGGAGTTGGGCTTTGAAAAGTATCACGAACTGTATTATGTGAAATACCTTATTGATGATGAAGTAAGTAAGAGAAATATTTATTTTTAAAAGTATCTAAATGGCAGTGGCGTGTTTTTATAATTAAATAAATAGTAATAATGCTATTTTGACGGGATTTATCGTGTATATCTTTAAAAATATATTTTTGAAAATGAATTTTAGATACTAATTTTTTTCCGACTTCCATACTATATAGATCAAAAGAGTTAGTGTATTTGTGACCACGGATCCATATTTTACTGTATTTATCGTATTTTCTAATACTGAAAGAATACACGAATAATCCCCTTAAAAAAGTTCCATTTTAAAAATATGAAAATAATATGTCTTATTGCAAAAAAAAGAATATTTTTACACATCTCCGCTCTTTTCATCCGCTCTCATCATCTTTTCTTGCTCAGAGCAGGCTATATAGAGATAACCCAGTCAGAATACGTTACTGTTTTTCATTATCTACCTTAAAACTGAGACATTGCATGATAAGTGACGGAACTTAACGCCGCCCTTCGTCTTAATTCGCGTGGCAATGAAAATAATTTAAATATTTTTCCCTAAGTGGTTATCGAACCCACAATCATTATTATTACAGTATACCTATTTCTATGTTTATTTTTCTTTAATACATAGATAATATTTTGCGACACGGGCATGGGCAACTACGGTGCTGCTCTAATGGCTCACCGTATAGCAAGTGTGGAAGAACCGGAAGAACTGGATACGCATACTTCACGATTTACTTTACAAAACAATGAAGAAGAAATAACTTCTAATGATTAATATATTATGTTTATAATAAATAATAAAGGAAATTAAGAGTTATATTTGCTAGTTTTATTTTAAAATAATAAAAAAATGATCGTAGCGGGACTCGAACCCGCGTTTACTATCCAAATACTCTACTACTCTAAACTAGTTTTATCAAATATCCTAAAGTGTATAATGCATGGTTTCTTTATCTTTTCTTTTCACTCAACGATTTAGGTTCGTATACCATTCGGCGAAACGACTTCTTTCAGGAGTTCTGCCACCCAACATATTACATATTTCATGCTTCTCCTATTTCTCTAGTGTAACGAATGTAGAAAATCTTCTGAGACAACCTATTTTCTTTCCTTTGTACTTATCTCGCCAACTACAGGAAAAACTTTTGTCACTTGTAAAGTGTTATTTGCATAATTTAGAATATAAAAATATTTTAAATAAAGCGGCAGTGGGAGACCTCGGTTGATCTTCAAAAACACAGTGTCGACGATACTGGAGGAAGGCCACGTAAAAAGCATGAGGACTCCCCGGAGGGCGTGTATGAAAAGGTTGATGACAGTGTACGAGGTGAAAGAAGTATGCAGGGACCGTAGCGTTTGGCGCTCCGTTCTTTCTGACTATCCTGCAAGGGCAAGGCAAACGTATAAAATTTTTGAACCTAGCGGAATTCGAACACGCACCTCTAGGTTTTATTACAGGACATACTTTAATAATAACAGTACTTTTCGTATCAGCATCTCTCAAACTGAACAACTATAACCTTATCAATATAACTGATAGACTCCCGACACTGACTCCGCCACAACTTTATAATGAAATCCTTAGAAATAACAGAAAAATAACTTATTTAATTTAACTTTTACACAAATATCGCGATAGTATCTCGATCTCATTAAAATTGGCAAGTTGAAACAAACGGCCCGGACGATATTGGTGTTTTGATGGCCACTCTTATCCGCAAACTTTGCTCATTATGCGTACCTGTTTAACTTAATAGACTATTATATTAATAGGCGATTGGGGTGCAGTGGGAGGATGGACTGTAAAGAGTGATTATGAGTTCGATTTCCGTTCGGGGGAATGATTATATTCAAATTATTTCAATTTTTTTGCTCTGGTAGTAAAGTGTGGGGTTGAGTTTCGGCAATCAACACAAAATAAGTCAATTTATGAAAGCATATGGGAGAACGGTTGAAATTTATATACCTAAGACTTGCTTATTGTTTGATTCACGATATAGTATCGACACATTCCGTTCTTGATTCCATGCAAATTCGAGACATTCTGTGGTGATTGACAACGACGATGAACTGGAGGCCGCGTTTTGTTATACTTACAAGGCGGAGAAATTATCAGAAACTCTCTCTGCCTAAAAAGTGTGAAGCTGAAAAAAATACCAACAAAGTCAAGAAAACCATACAAAATATGTTTTTTCTTTCTAAATACCATTCCATTATGAAGAAAAGAAAATTATAATAATATTCAAATATCAATAAATATTCAATTTATTTCTCAAGTAAATACTAGACATAATTTGATGCAACCTTTAATCAAACCTTCTTTAATGAACGAGAAAGAGACGGAAATATACAAGACGTATGGGTGTGAAGAGGACAAGTGGCAAGCTTAATCAAAAACAATCCATTCCAATAATATTAATTATCTAGAAGACGAGGTTTGCTCTCGAACGTTGATGTACAAATTTCATAATAGATGTGTCACCTTTATATACTTGTGACACTTAAAAAATATTTTTTCCGTATAGCCGTTTCCGGTCTCCGTATTCCGTATTTCGCTCAAAGACGCTCTGTTCCCCACTTTTCGGCCGAAATCGAGACATTTCGTGCTGATGATGGATACGATAAGCTGCGCTTTGTCTTACTAAAGCGGGGAATAAAAATGATTACTTTTTTATTCCTGATTTAAAATCAAATTTATAACCACTCGTGTTTATAATAAGATGATAATATTTTTTCCGTATAGCCGTTTCCGTTCTCCGTATTCCGTATTCCGTATATCGCTCAAAGACGCTCTGTTTCCCACTTTCCGCCCAAAATCGAGACATTGCGTGCTGATGATGTCTATGATAAGCTGCGCTTTGTCTTACTAAAGCGGGGAATAAAAATGATTACTTTTTTATTCCTGATTTAAAATCAAATTTATAACCACTCGTGTTTATAGTAAGATGATGTCCCATTGCGTCACAATGGCTCCGTCAGTCTCCCACTTTTAACGGGTTAGACGTTCGTTGTCTAGAGCTTAGATATACTATTCTACAATTTTTATTGAGAATAATGCTGTGTTTTGTTGAAACGTGAATCGTGAACCAAAAACGTAAAAAAAATATAAGCAAAAAGTTTTTTTTTATGTTTCAGCAACACACACTTCTCCGCTATGCGGCTATGTATGCATATCGGGGTAGTCAGAGAGGACCTAGTGTCATGATACTACTCCAATTTCCACTCGAAATCGAGTGGTAGAACTCAATGCTGTAAAAGCGAATATTCTTTGTATTATGATTTAGAAATATTTTCTTTTTTTTTATCTTCACGCTGTATCCCTTACACTGCAGGGTAGGCAGAGGGAACCCAGTATTAACCTTTAAGTACCGACGTGCGGTCTCAGAGACCCCGGCAGGTATTAGACTTGTTAGTTTACCCTTTTCCTCGCACAACACCGATCCCCGCTTTTATGTAGCTGCGTGGTCAGTGCCCACGTCGACGTTAAAACAGTAAGTATTGTCGTCGCGAGCATATTTAGTGAGTAATTACGCTTTGAAATTCCGATGCGGCCTCTCAGGCCTCACGTTGGTACTTACGTAAGTTTTTTGTTTATTTTTTTGTTATAGTAAACTGTTACTTTCATAGATATTATGAACTACGGCTACACCAGAGACTTTCAGCAGTAAAGGAAATAGTTGTGCGAGAGATTTACAGAATGCAAAGAGATCTCGAATATATATAATAATAAATACATTAAATCCAAATCGTGGTTGAGTTATTGGGAGCTGGCTTGCGGATTAAGATTCTAGTGGATCAGAGTTTGATGCTGTTGGTAAAGATTTTTGTCAGGAGCACAGTGTCCATGATACAGATACTAGTATTTCTGATACTAACGAAAGTCAACCTGAACACATGGTAGCGCCGTCATCATCATCAGATGAAGATGTTCCACTATCCAAGCTTGGTTATTTGCTTTTGTAAAAAAATTTGCTCGACAGTTGGTATTGGAGCATATAAAGCGAAGGTTTTAACCTAAGGTTGCCCCGTAAACTAAGAATGAGTTTGGCAAGAGTATTCGGTTCTGATAAGCCAAAAACATGTGAAGATGAAGCTGAGGAAGTCAAGACACGAAAGACTTGTCTTTCATGCCAACCTAACCTCAAAAGAAAATCTACTTATAGATGCTATTCGTGTTTAAAAACACGTATGTTTGCAGTGCGCGAAACAAGTGTGCCCTGACTGTGCTTAGAATTAATGAGTGGTTGGACTACGGACAGTTTTTTTTTCAGAAGGTTTATGTTCCTACAATATTTTTTTTCTAAGAGTTATATTATTCGATAGTAAGACAAACTATTTTTTTTAATTTTGATAGGAGTATTTTTTGGTTTTTGAATTTTTATGTAGAACAACCTATTTTTTTGCCAAAATTCATGTCAAATATCATTTTGGTGCTTTTTTCAAATATTAAATAGCGTTGATTATCTTTCTATACTTGTTTTTTCTTTAAACCCTTTATTTTTCATCATAATGCAAGGACAAATATTTAACTCACACATTTCTTAAAAAAAAACTATACTATATATGCGGCCTCTCAGGCCTCACATCGGTACTAACGTTACAAAAAATGCACGTCGGTACTTAAAGGTTAAGACACTCCGTTCCCCATTTTCCGTCGAATTCGGAGGTATTGCGTTTTAAGTGGCGGAACTTAACGCCGCGCTTTACCTCGACACCAGAGCGAATAAAATGGAAATTTTAAATATTTCCCCTCCTCGAGTGGGAATCGAACCCACAACCAGTCGTTTACAGTCACACGCTTGTGCGACTGGGCCACGACTGGCCACATAGAAATATAGTAAATTAATAAAATTAATATAATATGTATTTGACATACACTTAGCTAAAATCTACTGGTATAAAGAAATATATACGAGTATAGTAGTTATGAAGCCCAAGTATTTAATCTTATCCATTAATTATTAGCTCAACGTTGCAAATGAATATCTCATTTATGTAAATTAATTGAGTTTCGTTTCGGCTGAAAATGTCGGTCACTAAGGCGAAGATTTGCTAAAGATCAAAATTAAGAGAATAAAATTATGACGCTATTTATTATGTTATATTGTACCATTTAGTAGATCTTACTAAGAAATACAGCTTCACGCTTTTTCCTCAATGGCAGAGTATATTATAAGGATAATTATAGTAATTTTGAAACGAGCATTTCCCAAACAAAATAACTAGAATTTTTTTATCAGTAAAAATTTTGATAGACTTTTAACCACTTTAAAATAATATCCTTAGAAGTTATACTATAAATTACATAAAGGAAACATCCGAATACAATTCTTTGGAAACTGTGTATACGAGTATAACATCAGTGATTTAGGAAATCTGTTAATGTTATTTCATAAAAAAAATATATATACGTTTCTAAATGACATTTTCAATTTTCCTAAGTGTGGAATAACACTTTAAAAATGTTCTAACAACAAAAATAAGTTGTAATAAATCGTATAAGAATTTCGACGCAGCGGATAGTAGAACGCATGGCTCAGTGGTGAGAGCGCCTGAACGGTACTCAAGAGGCGCGGGTTCGAATCCCGCTGCGTTCAATTTTTTATCCGTTTTCTAAATGTCATTTTCAATTTTCCTAAGTGTGGAATAACACTATAAAAATATTTAAAGTTAATTCATAAAGTTTTCTTTTAAACACATATTATATACATTTATTTCTATTGTATCTTTAAATTAATATGATAAAATATATGAAAATAAAATAATTTTTATCAGTCAAAAGTTTTAACGAAAGACAAACAAAAACAAAACTGACAGATTTTTCTGTCTCCTGTAAAGTTTATGAAGACGAGTAGTGGTATTGTTAGCTAAAGGATGATATTCAGTAGCCATAACCTGCTCTTTTGCAGAATTATATACGTACAACGACGATATTCGTTTTTCAATATTAAAATGTATTATTAGATAATACATTTTTTTTATTATTATTTCTTTTTTAGCTTCACGCTGTATCCCGCTCACAGCAGGGTAGGCAGAGGGAAACTAGTGTTAAGACACTCCGTCCCCACTTTCCGCCGAATTCGGAGGCTTGCGTGTTAAGTGACGGAACTACTAATACATGTTTTTCATAAAATCATGAAATTTCTATTAATTATTTGAATCTAAGCAAAAGTATTGGTTTAGTGTAAGCAAATTCGCATGTTCCCAGTATTTGATGACAGCAAGCATTTGGCCATGGCTTTAAACGTTTTGAACGAACCCTCTGGCGTAAGAGAATCAATAGCGATAATCACAAAGCGCTTTAATGGATAATAAAGCCTTATTCAATACAGAAAATGCGTATGGCAAATGCAAATTTATTGCTAAGTTTAAAACAGATATTTTAGGTTTAAATATTTTTGTAAAAATAACTTTGAACTTTGAAACTTTTTTTATATATATTTTTTAAATATTACGATGTACTTACGCAGTAAGTCTCTTACTACGAACTAAGTGTCTAAACACTCTGCTCTCCACTTTTACTCAAATTTGTGTTATTGCATGTTGAGTGGTGGAACTTAAACGCCGCGCTTTGTCTTGTTCATCTGAGTGGGGAACTACAAATAATTAAATTATGATCACTCCATCAAGTTAAATATGTTCCGACAGTCAGACACATTTATAACTTAGGCCTTTGTTATCGTGTTAAACAGAGTGTAGGTTACTACTTTATAAACAATGAATGAATCGCTGCATATCTAATTAATATATTTAGAATGTACAGATAAAATAATGTACCTACAGCCAGGTGCCAGGTCTCGACGCACAAAAGATATCAAAAAAATATTTGCTGCTTTTTTTTCGAGTTATATTCTACGAGTATATTAATAATTCATTATATATGAATAAGTTAATATATATAATTGTAGGATCTAAACTTAACTTCTTGGCCTAATAACCTAGAAGCACTCAGGCATGCAGTGATAATACTGTATTTAATACTGGCAATATATGTACATCTATTCAGTCGTATTTTTTTTAATATATGCATCATGTCACGTCTGTGGTGGTTCATATTTATGATCAGCGACTCGCTCGCGGCTTCGCCCCGCTCTCTCTGACTTTTATCCCCTATTCGAGCCCTAGCGGAATTCTCTAAACTTTTCTTTTAATTATAATAAAAGAAAAATTGGAGAGAATTTGTATTTATCGGTTTAGTATTTCCGAAGATTACCCCTTATAGATAAAATTATAAACGTTATCTATTTATTACATTAGTATAGATAAGTGGCTTAGTATAGTACTCCGTTCCCCATTTTCCGCCGAAATTTGGGGGCATTGCGTCTTAAGTGGCGAAACTTAACGCCGCGCTTTGCCTCAGTGCCAGAGCGATGAAAATGGAAATGGAAATTTTAAATATTTCAGCTCCTCGAGTGGGAATCGAACCCACAACCAGTCGTTTAAAGTCACACGTTTGTGCCACTGCGCCACGACTGGCCCCTTCCTATTTATAATTGTTATTTTTATTGTTCTTTTTGTGTTAATTTTATGATCTGTTTTTCTATGTTTTATGTTCTATATGTACTTTTTTATATGTAAGACAGTGTGTTTTAAAAATAAAACTTATACTTAGTGACATACTTACGTTTGCCGTGAACTTTACAGAGGGTTAATGAACACTGAAAACAGAAATTTATAAAATCACAACGGGCGTGAGCAGAAACGGAATTTTACATAAAGGCTATAAAATATATGGGAAAACGACAACAACCAATGTTTTATAACTCTACTTGAAACTATAGTGACATTGTAACAAGTTGTAGCTTAATTGATTGCACGTAATAAGTCAACTAATAGCTAATAAGGCAAAGCGCGGCGTTGAGTTTCGCCACTCCACCAGCAAAGTCTCGATATCAGATGAAAAATTGAAGCAAAATTGGAGCAAAAGCTTCTCTCTAGCTGGTATAGGCTATTAGTATTATCTCTATCATTTTAATATAACTTTACATTGTTATTTACACATTGTCGTATTTAATGTGTGATTTAAACAAATAATGGTGCAGTAACTTAAACGTGTCTATTCCGATTGTAAATGTCTTATTGAAAGAAATAAACAGCTTTATTGCTCTAGAAATTGATGGCATGTAATGTATGAAATAAATCTATGTATTTGTTGTGTAGGGTCTGTATTGGAATATATACGGCTAGTTTGTTAAGAAAATGTTTTAAAAAAGCTTCAAACTTTCCCTCCCCACATGACAGGGTAGTCGTGGCGCAGTGGCATAAGCGTGTGACTGTAAACGACTGGTTGTGGGTTCGATTCCCACTCATGGAAATATTTAATATTTCCATTTTCTCCGCTCTATTGTCGAGGCAAAGCGCGGCATTAAGTTCCGCCACTTAATACGCAATGCCTCCGAATTGGGCGGCAAGTGGGGAACGGAGTGTCTTAACACTAGGTTCCCTCTGCCTACCCTGCTGTGTGCGGGATACAGTGTGAAACTAACAAAAATAAAAAAAAAATAAAAAAAAATAATGCTTTTTTAAATCAAAACACAATACAATGCGTCATTGTACCGCACGTGGAAAACACAGAGACGAGAGGCTTTGAATATATGTATTCTATATGTATGTAGATGCTGTTAGTAAAACTGTACGTGACTACGCCTATAATGGTTTGATCAGATCGCCCATATCTATATTATATTGTGTATTTTATTATATCACACTTGTATTTTGTATGTATTTATGTTTGTATGTTATTTTTATTAGTTACCTCAAAAGGTCTGGAGTAGAACTGATTTGATTCTAAATGCGATTATTTGGGGTTCGATTTTTGCTTGGAGAATATGATATTATTTTTTTTAAAAGTATTTTCTTGTTTCCGCTCTGTAAAAGTGTGAAAGTATAGAAAAAACTTATAAAAAAACATATTAAATGGAATATGGAAGCAATCTGATTTAAGGCCAATGAAGGTTAGCTGCCATTGTATCAAATAATAAAATTGTAACTTTTTTATATTTGAAAAGAGCAACTGTTGAGTTTCTGGCCGGCTCTTCTCAGCAGAACTGCCTTCTCAGTCGGTGGTGGTGGTGGTGGCTTTGTGTCCATTCGACGATTCAAAAGTGCTTGCAAAAGTCTATTTGAATAAAGATATTTTGACTTTTATGTGCGGCGTTGAGTTAAAAATTTAGTTGTAAGTGAAGAACGTAGTGTTTGGACACTAGGTTCTCTCTGTCTATCAAGGTATGCGGGAAAAGTGAGTTGTTAATGTACGAGTTGTAGTTGAATTCACAACTATAGTATAAAAAAATAATAAAAAAAAATGTTTAAAAATGTTAACGTAACGAGTCTCGAACCTGCACCTTGTGGAAACTGTCCAATTGCTCTGACCACTAAACCATGTGTTCTACATACAGGTATATTAAAATTGTTATATGCTTATTACAACTTATTATTGTTGTTAGCATTTCTGCTATCCAAAGATTATTTCTAACTTTAGTAGAAGGTTTAGTAAGGTAGGCAGAGGGAACCCAGTGTTGAAACACACCGTTCCCCACTTTCCACCGTAATCGGAGGCATTTCGTGTTAAGTGGCGGAACTTAACGCCGCGCTTTGCCTCGACACCAGAGCGAAGAAAATGGAAATATTAAATATTGCTTTAACACTCCTTTACTTACACACATTGTGCCACTGTACCACGACTGGCCCAGTATTTCTAACTATTTTGAATATTTTAAAATATTATTCACATAATTAAGATAACAGTTTTTGAATACGTTCTTACTCCACAAATATAGTTTTACGTTTAGCAAAAAACTAAAAAAAGAAATATAATGAAATAAAAAAGCAACTAACAATAATGTTTAAATAAACATAATAATGGAGTAATTTTCATCAACGATTGGATCTAAACCTCCTTTTATGTATCCAATTTTCTAGGCAAACAAAAAGCCGTGTAATGCCTAAGTCTGGCAGAGAATTTCTTCTGAATTGCGTAAAAAGATACATTTAAATTCTAAAAGCCCTGTGACAGTGAGACTGGGTTTACAATTGAATCAAGTAAATTTGAGTGATATAACGTTATTTGACAAACTTTTTTGTTATTAGTTTTTTGTGCGTCTGTTACGTTACTTTAATAGTATTTATAATTATTATATTATATTAGTGGGAGGGGCCAGTCGTGGCGCAGTGGAAAGGGCGTGTGACTGTAAACGACTGGTTGTGGGTTCGATTCCCACTCGAGGAATGGAAATATTTAATATTTCCATTTTCTTCGCTCTGGTATCGGGGCTATCTGGTATCTGGTATAAACGCGGCGTTAAGTTCCGCTACCTTACACGCAATGCCCCTAAATTCGGTTGAAAGTAGGGAACGGAGTGTCTTAACATTAGATAGGCAGATGTGTGAAGCTAAAAAAAATATTAGTGGGATAGCGTTTGACTGTAATTGCGATTGGTTTTGGAAAACCGAGTGTCTTACAATATTGTGTCCGACATTACCTTCACTCTGGGGATGTATGCGGGAATGCGGGATGCGGGAACACTTTGAACACATAAACGAGGATATTGTGTTTTTATAAAGTAAATAAAGAGGTGAGTAAAATTCATTAGGCATATAAGTTTAGAACTAAATAGTATCAGTAAAACATCTAGATATAAACTCTAGATATTAAAAAAATCCTAAGAAAGCAGTTATCTATATTACAATATTATGTTCATAGTTAAATGGAGGAAAGTGGGAAACGGAGTGTCTTAACACTAGGTTCCCTCTGCCTACCCTGCTGTGTGCGGGATATAGCGTGAAGCTAAATGGAGAAACTGTTTATATCTGTAAATGTATTTGAAATATAAGTATCGATCGGTTGTAAATTCTAAATACGGAAAATACGTTGTTAAGTTACGTAATAACATCTGAAAATTTTTAAAATTAGATTGTAGATTTTCGTTAAACCAAGGGCTTATTACGTATTTACAATCTTCATCTACTCCATTTTATAAACCAGTCAAGTAAACATAAGAAGAAAAGTTATTAAAATTAATATTGAACATTTTCCATTTTTCATATTTGGTGGTGTTTAATATAATATTTATTCAGCGATGACGTAATCCTTGCCGTGATAAATTATTGATACCTTATAAGGAGCTGTTTCCATTGTTACATTAATAATGTGCGTAACGTTGAAATAATACATTTATTATTGCCTAGCGACCCGTTCGCGGCTTCGACGCACGAACTACATAACTGTTTCGTTATATTGCAACACTCAGGGGTGTTTTTTCTAAAATTATTGTAGCCTATGTTTAACCTTGGATCATCAACTACATATATTCCAAAATTCATTAAAATCGGTCAAGCAGTTTAGATTTTTCATATTAACTTTCATCCCCTATTTCAACCATTTAGAGGTTGATTTTTAAAAAAATAAGTAGCCAATGTTTGATCTAGCAATTTTTATTACATTCATTCTAAATTTCATCCAAATCGGACCGGTAGATTAGCCGTGAAAGCGTGACAGACAAACAGACAAACATTCGCATATATAATGTAAGTATTGTCACGCTTTTCCCGGCATAGTGAGATAGATAGAGAGAAGCTAGTGTCAAAACACTTCGTTCTTGACTTTCTACCGGAATTCGAAATATTGCGTGTTAAGAGATTGAACTCAACAAAATCATCGCCTTTGTGTAGCAAACCGGAAAAATAAAAGCTATTAAATTATGACTGATATTCCTTTGTGTGGTAATCGAACCCACAACCAACCGTGATTATAATCAGATAACGTCTCAGTGCACGGCGATGGTAAAAATAACATAGAGTTCAAAATTTATAATTTTTACCCGCGACGGAACGGCGACTGTATATGTGTTTGGGGTGAGAGGTTGTTTGTTTGTTTGTTTGTTTGTTTGTTTGTGTGTTTGTGCAAATTACTATGTCAATTATTTCCAAAACTATAAGTCCGATTTTGATACGGTTTTCTATGATAGGTTAAGGTTCAATTGGCGTATGTTCTTAGATATATCTTATTGTCTTAACTCACCAGGGGACGCTGCAGTAAGCATTTTACGTGAAAACGAATGTTTTCAATTATCTCAAAAAATAATAGTCTGATTTCGATACGATTTTCAGTGATAGATTCAGGTTTAATTGGTGAATGTTCTTAGATATGTTTTATCGTGTCAAACCACCAGGGGGCGCTGCAGTAAGCGTTTGTTTGTACTTTTTTTGTATTTATTTGTCTAAAACCGAAACTACTGATCCGATTGAAAAGAATTTTCAGAAAAAGATTCAGCTTTGCTTGATGCATATTTTAAGATTTTTCTTGTTTTGTTACGGGGGGGGTTACGCGCTCACCAGGGGGCGCTGCACTAAACATTTGTTTTAGCAGAGCAAAAACTACTAGTTCAATTGAGATGTAACCTTCAAGGGTAGGTTCAGGCTTAATTGCTGCGTCTTTACATATATGCGTTATGGTGACCACTCATCAGGGGGCGCTGTAGTAAGCATTGGTTTGAGTTTTTTTGTGCAAAACCAAAATTTTTCTTGTATTTGTCTGTCTAAAACCGAAATTACTAATCCGATTGGCTAGAGTTTTCAGAACTAGATTTATCTTTGCCTAATGCATATTTTACGATTTTTGTTTTTTTGTTACGATGAAAATTCACCAGGGGGCGCTGCAGTAAACATTTGTTTATGCAGAGCAAAAACTACTAGTCCGATTTAGATGAAATTTTCAACGATAAATTCAGGTTTAATTGGTGCTTCTTTTCATATATGCGTTACGATGAGTACGTACCAGGGGGCGCTGTAGTAAGTACATTTGTTTGTGTAAAACTAAACTTACGAGTCCTATTTGAATTCAGTTTTCAATGATAGATTCAAGTTTACTTAGCGCATATTTTTATATATGTGTCATGTATGTTTACTTAGTGCATATTTTCATGTATGTGTCAACTCTCTAGGGGGCGCTGCAGTAAGTGGCTACTTCTATTTTTTTGTGTAAAACCAAAACGACTAGTACGATTGTCAAGAGTTTTCAGTATTAGATTCCGCTTTACTTAAAGCATGTTTTTAAATTTATATTACGGTGACAAGTCACCAGGGGCGCTGCAGTAAAATATTGTTTGTGCAAAGATAAAATGACGAATTTGATTTGGATGCAGTTTCAATAATAAGCTCAAGTTTAATTAGTGCATGTTCTTGGATATGTTTTATCGTGTTAACTCACCAGGGGGCGCTGCAGTAAACGTTTGTTTGTAATATTTAATGCAAAACCACAACTACTAGTCCGATTAGGCAGAGTTTTTAGTATTAGAGTTACCTTTACTTGGTGTAAGTTTTTAGGTTTTTTTTATTGCGCTGGCACTGCATTAAACATTTAATTATGCAAAGCTAAAACTACAAGTCCGATTTGGATGCAGTTACCAAAGATAGGATCAGGCTTAATTAGCGCGTGTTCTCGTATATGTGTCATGGTGACACCTCACCAGGGGGCGCAGCAGTAAGCATTTGCTTTTATTTTTTGTGTGAAACCTATTTAGATGCGGTTTTCTGTGATAGGTTCTGGTTTAATTGTTGCGTGTTTTTATATGCCATATCTACCACGAACTACCGCGGGGCGCTCCAGTATAAATTAGTTTGTTCAAAATCAAAACTACTAGTGGGTTTTGTATTTTTCACTGATTTGGTTAGATTTAAGTTTCGTGGAAATGTTACGGTGACAATCTGCCAGGCGCTGCAATAAGCGTTTGATAACCAGAAAGCATTGGGTTTATAATTTCTTTTGGATTTGCATGAAGATTAATATAAAGTATTTCAATATTATGTAATAATATATAATGTATATCTATTCACTTTAAAAAGTTTAAAATAAAAACAAAATTAAAAATTTTGAAGAAACCCACGACGGTTTAATTGTAATTGTAAAAGGATAAAATAACTATAAATCCCCCGCCTAAAAGAATATATGTAACGAGATGATGGGGACGACTTCGTCGGGGGCTGCTAGTTGCAACCTCTATTTTAAATATAGTAGCTATCAGTATAGATTTCGTTTTAAAGTCTTTAAAATACCAGTTATCATAACTGTGAATTCATTTTAATATTTAATTTTTTTGCCAAAACTGTTTTAACAGCAAGAAAACCTATGAGAAGGTTTGTGCAAACTTAAAGTAATGACAGCCCCCGACGAAGCCGTCCCCATCATCTCGTTACATATATTCTTTTAGGCGGGGGATTTATAGTTATTTTTTTTCGTCGTACATGTCTCGTATCATCTTGAATAAAGAGATATTACAAAAATTGTGTATTGAATGGCGAATCTAATAGAGCTCAGTATAATATATCTAGACGAAACAAAGAAACAATAAAATTAAAAGTAAAAAATAAGCTCATTTCTAATTATTCTCAGCAAGATCTGAGATTTGATATTTATATTATTAGAGTGTTTTATAAATAAAGCTAATCATGCATGTCATCCAACCTAAACGTATACAGAATTTCATTCGAACGAATTAAGAATATATATCTTTAAAATTGGGTTGCAAGATTCCATCTGAACAAACGTACATACAAACGTACATATGTACATTGCAAAATAAATAAAAAGTTGGAAAATATTTTTATACAAATCCTGTCCCGATTTGAACCTAAAACTACCAGATATAAAGACTTTCAGCCAAACTTACTATATATCTCATATATCTACCTTACAGCAGAGTGAACAGAGAGAACGTAGTGTCAAAAAACTCCGTTTTCCACAAAAAAATAAGCAATTCAAGTAAACAATAGCAGATAATCTCTGCGTAACCTAACAATGCAATGGATAAAGTGTACGATATTATCGAAGTCCACGGGTAGGTTCGCGTAAAAGTTATTTATTAGGCGACGGGAACACAGTTATTACATCGTAAATTATATTTATATTACGCGTTACACCATTTAACACTGTCGCGTGCGATGTTGGCGCTTTTTTGGAAATCTTTCGAAATTTTTGACATTTTTTTTGTATGAAACTTGAGATGAAACTTGAGATTAAATTAAATTAAATAGCTTCACGCTATATCCCGCACACAGCAGGGTAGGCAGAGGGAACCTAGTGTTAAGACACTCCGTTCCCCGCTTTCCGCCGAATTCGGAGGCTTGCGTGTTAAGTGGCGGAACTTAACGCCGCGCTTTACCTCGACGCCAGAGCGAAGAAAATGGAAGTGAGTGGGAATCGAACCCACAACCAATCGTTTACAGTCACACTCTTGTGCCACTGGGCCACGACTGGCCACACTTCACACATGAAAGTGAAAGATATTTAATTAGTGTGTATAATATGTAGTCATTAGTCAGAGAGAACTTAGTGTCAAGACACTCCGTTATCCACTTTACGCCTTAACACATTGCGTGTAACTCAACTCCATTAACATTTTTTGGATTTTTTAACGTTATGATGTGGTTACATTTAAATTTATAAATCATTTTGGCGTATAGGCAGGATGTTGACTCGATTAGTAAATCGATTCTCACTCGACGGAATTATTTCCATTTTTCCGTTTAGTCCACCTACTCGACACAAAACATTTCCAATTTTGTCGGAAAATGTAGTACGGAATCTCCTAACATTAGGTTTAATCGATTTGTTTTAGGTTTTAGGTTTCTTTTTCTTTTTTTTTAGCTCCACGCTGTATCCCGCACACAGCAGGGTAGGCCGAGGGAACCTAGTGTTAAGACACTCCGTTCCCCACTTTCCGCCGAATTCGAAGGCGTTGCGTGTTAAGTGGCGGAGTTTAACGCCGCGGGTTAATAGGTTTCTTATACTGAAAATACGTGAAATTGAAAATAAATAGCGGTAACCGATTATTTTTGTATTTCCTTAAAATTAATATCAACTTACTTGATTAATTAGATTTAATTACTCTTATCAACTTCTTATCTATATTTAAAGAAAAACGCAAAATGAAATTGTACCGAAATAAATAGATATACTCGTATATGTGTATTTGACTGACGCGTATTTTATGTTGCACGTATACGTTTCATTTTCGTCTTTTCTTTAAAATATTATAGGTAATTAATATTACCTAATATTAGAAATGTAAACATTTTCTTTAGTATGTAATTATGTACATAAATCCATGGATAGTGTTTTTTCATACAATTCTTATTTTAAAAGATTAAAGTATCATTCACGATTTCAAGCTTATTATATACGATTTCTAAAAATGTCTTTTTTAAAATATATATCTTTTTTTTTTTCAAAATTGATCATATTTGAACTTGTAAACCTAATAAACTTGTATATTCTGCGATACAACTACAGTATTAAAGTAATTTTAAAAATTAAACAAAAATTTTCAAACGTAAAATTATTTTAAGACAGTCTAAAACGTTCTCATTCCTCCGCACGGCCACTAAAGGAATTGGGGCGTGAATCGCTTCAGCCACATATCGCTAAATAGCCCTTACAATTTCTTGCAACGCTGACCTCTAACACTTTAATATATGTACGTATCTTCTTAAAAAATATCAAAATAACATTTTAGTTTTTTCTTCAAAAATTTTCTGTGAATGTGTTAATAATAAATCATATAATTATATAGTTTAAGGATATACTGCTGGGGCAAGTCGTGGGGCACAAAGTGTGACTGTAAAACGGCTGGTTGTGGGTTCGATTCCCACTCGAGGAGTGGAAATATTTAATATTTCCATTTTCTTCGCTCTGGTGTCAAGGTAAAGCGCGGCGTTAAGTTTTGCCACTTAACACGCAATGCCTCAGAATTGGGCAGAAAGTGGGGAACGTAGTGTCATAATAGTAGGTTCCCTCTGCCTACCCTGCTGTGTGCGGGATATAGCGAGAAGCTAAATAATCATTAAAATTAAGTTAAATATAGTGTTGAGTGGCATAACTCATTACCGCGCTGCGACGTTAGTACTAGTAAATGAAAATACAATCAGTTCCCGAGTAGGAATAGATAATAGGAATAGAGAGGTCGAGTAGGAATAGATTTCTCAACAAATCAAATTTACATTTATCACGCTATCCCACTGACCCACAAGTAATATATATATGGTAGTTTAGTCATTTAACATATTTCTTTTATTTCTACTACATTATTAACTAACAATATTTAAATGGCGTGCAGCGGTTTACAAATCCATAATATTTTATTAGTAAAATTTTGTAGAAATCTCTCTACAAGCAAAGTTATAAGAAGGTAAATAAATTAGAGGACCATAAATAAACCGTAAGAAAACCGTATTAGTATTTCGCCACGCTTTTTCCTTATTTAACCGGAACAAGCATCAAACCCAAAAAGTACTTACTATTAGGGAAGTGATAATTGAATAAATATTTATTCCGCTGTCGGGCAGGTGATAAGTATTAGACCTAAAGCTCCATGGTTGTAGGTTCGATTCCCACTGGGAGAATGGCTATAATCCGATAACAGAAAACACGAGGGTGAAAGTGTGAAAAAAGTATGTATATATGACACACACTTTAAAACTTGTTTTTAACTGTCATTTTTCTATAAGAAGCCATAATTATTATTAAGACAACGTCTATCTTACACGTCAACAGAGCTTGTAGGGTACAATAAAAGATTACAGAAGATTTTTTTATTTTTTTATTTTTGTTAGTTTCAGTATCCCGCACACAGCAGCAGGCAGAAGGAACCTAGTATTAAGATACTCTGTATCCCACTTTCCGCTGAATTCGGAAGCATTGCGTTGTGTTAAGTGGCGTAACTTAACGACGCGCTTTGCCACGGTACCAGAGCGAAGAACATGAAAATATTAAATCGAGTGGGAATCGAATCCACAACCAGTCGCTTTATAGGCACCCTATAGTATAACAATATCTATAGATATTCCATTATACAGTAAAAATGTATTTCGTTATTTTAACAAGGTGTTTACTTGCGGTTATTATTTCAAAATGTTCAAGCTACATTGCTGTCGGACATGCAATGTCGTGACTTCCACCACTCTTGTTTGCTTCAAACGAGCAATAGGTAAATGGCTTTTAGCTAATTTGACATTTGGTTTTTAATTAAAACTAGTTTTGTTTGTGTTTTATTGTTATATTATTCCTTGTTTTACTATATTTTGTGTAAATTATAGGGTCTTTTGTAATAAATTAGGAAAAGTAACTGTAGTTGTTTTGCGATTCGTCTTAAAAAGTTAAATTCAAATTTATACTATAAAAAAGTGTTTGTTTGTAATTTTAACATAAGCGTTAGTATTAGTAGTAGTAGTAGTTAGTAGTAGTAGTTAGCATTAGTAATAACTAAATGCATATGCATACATACGCTAAAAAGCTTATGTATTTAGACAAGATACATATACTAGAATATTTTTATTTATTTTTGTCTTCTGTCTCGTATCTTCCTGTCAGTCTGTCTATTCAGGCTAATCTAAAGCTCTGGAACGGCTGGACCGATTTCCATTACTTTCCTCGGCAGATAGCTTATATAATAAGGTGTGTAACTTAGGCTATTTTTTTTTCTGAACTATATTTTTTTCATAAATTCCACGCGGACGAAGTTGAGGGTATTGCTTGTATATAATTAATAATACTACCTTACTATTAAAATCTTACTTAAATAATTTAAAAAATCATTGTTCTTTTCAAGGTGTCAAGTTCTTTTTACAATAAAAATAGGTTTGATATTGTAAAGTGACAGTTGTAATACAAGTTCACTTACGCTCTAGCATACATTACAATAACTAGAGGCAAAATAATTGGCTTCAATTATTGATTTTTAGAGCTTTTTCCCGTCTATCAGGTTAGTCTGAGAGAACCTAGTGTCAAAATCATGTCAAAAAACGAGATATATTAAGTTATAATATCGTATATTAAGTTGAGTAGTGGAATTCAACGTTGCGATTTGTCCCAGGTACCAGAGCGGAGAAATGAAAATAATTTAAATATAGTTATATTTTATTTATTTTCATAATTATTCCCCCTAGTGCATATCGAAACGACAACCAATCGCGTTTATAGTCAGACACTATATATCACTGCACCATAATGGTTGATATGTATGATTTTTGAAAAATAAAGTAGCCTACGTTTAACTTAGGATTATCAACTATATCCAAGCCAAAATTCATTACAATCGGTTAAGCGGATTAAATTTTATATAAACTTTCATTCTTTCAGGAAAAAATGAGTAGCCTATGTTTGACTTTGAACTTTTTACTACTTTCATTTTAAATTTCTTCCAAATTGGACTGGTCGATCAACCGTGAAAGCGTGACAGACAAACAGACAGACTTTCGCATTTATAATATAAGTATGGATATGTATTAAAATTATAAAATAAGTAATATAATATTATTTTAAAAAATGCATTTACCCCGTTATACTTAACAACTATAGATATAACCGTGAAAGGTGCATTCGTCTCTTGCTTTTATTGCAAATGTCTTCAGCTAGTTCCTTTTGTTTGTACTGTCTTTTATTCTTTCATTTTATACTTTTTACCTTTAAGTTCGTTTTATTCTTCGCGTTTTAAGAATCAACTAAGTAGGTAACTAAATGATGTACTTTTTTGTTCTATGTTTTTTAAGTCGTATTTGCAATTCGATTTTAGTAAAATACTATGTGTAATGTGTAATTTATTTATTTAAATAAGAAGTATATGAAAGCATCATCAAACATAATAATAAATAGCTTCACGCTGTATCCCGCACACAGCAGGGTAGGCAGAGGGAACCTAGTGTTAAGACACTCCGTTCCCCACTTTCCGCCGAATTCGGAGGCTTGCGTGTTAAGTGGCGGAACTTAACGCCGCGCTTTACCTCGACACCAGAGCGAAGAAAATGGAAATATAATTTCCACTCCTCGAGCGGGAATCGAACCCACAACCAGTCGTTTACAGTCACACTCTTGTGCCACTGGGCCACGACTGGCCACAAAGGGAAAGCATCACCAACATTTAATTTTAAATAATATTAGAAGCTCGGACAACGGGTCCAAAAGAGACCTTAACTTTACATCTGCTGAAGTCATAGAACACTACGGAATTTCTTTTCTTTGTTTAATTATTATTATCTCTATTTTTCATTTGCATTACGTAAAACAAATCTTAATAAGAAATAGATATTGTGGGAAAGCCAGAGTGACCTTACGACGATTTTAAAAATATTACATGCTGGGTGGCGCAAACGATATTATTTTAAATCAAATACATACTTTCCAAGTATCAGGTCCGAATGCCAGCCAGAGAACGGAGTGTTAAAGCTCTCTCTTCTTGATTTTTCCCCTAAATCTGACATATCATGTATTATGTGGAGAAACGCTGTAAATTAAGCGACTTTGTCGTCTTACCCGAGGAGATAAAGTTGATATTACTACAGTGAAGAAATGAAAATAATTTCAATAAAATGATTCTCAAGAAATTGAGTGAAACTCGAACTCACGACCGTCGAGTATAGAGTCAGACGCTATCACATCATGCCACGATGGCATATAAAACTTAAATTTATTTATCCTTCATTTTGCTGAAGCAACAACTGATAGAAAAGTTTTTCGTGCCTCTGTTCCCTTTTACCACGTCAAGATTAATGTTCGTACTTCTGAGTTTTCAGGTCACATTCAATTTACGTATTTTTTTTAAGAAGCATCAGCAAACGATCATTTCTTTTTACCTATGAAAAAATAATCGAATCTATGAAAAAATAATCGAATTATGAAATAATAATCTAGGTTGAATTAAAAAATGAGTTCTTTCAAACATTTTAAAGTGTTATAAAGTGTTATTCAACACGTAGGAAGATTGAAAAAGACATTTAGAAAACGAACAATAAAAATAAGTTGTAATAAAGCGTATAAGAATTTCGACGCAGCTGGTTAAAGAACGCATGGCTCAGTGTTGAGAGCGCTTGGACGGTATGAAGGAGGCGCGGGTTCGAATTCCGCTGCGTTCAAAGTTTCATACGTTTCCTAAATATCTTTTATACTATACCTTTTCTAAATGAGTACTTGTGAAATTAGCTTCAAATTATTTTATTATATTTATTGAAATTGTAACATTATTAGATACGTGGCGTATCTAAACGCCGCTCGTAATTCGAAAATTACTTTAATATAAATCGTTCTTCCAAATGTTGATCCTGTAATAGTAATGTTACTTATTTTTTTTAAATGTTTGTATTAGAAGTGTTCAACTTGTAGTTTGTATAGATTTTTTTAAAGTGGTAATTCTCGTATTTAGGATAACAATAATTGTTATGACAATTATTGTCATGTCTCCGTTCTCGTAGCAAGAAAAAATGCAGCATTCGGTGGAGCCACGCAACACGCAAGGCCGGTTTAAAGGCCGGCAATGTCCCAGTAGCTCTTCTGGTGTTACACGAGGCAGTGGGCGACGGTGTTCACCTAATACTAAGTGACCCGAACGCTCGTTTGAATTGTCCTTTTTATAAAAAAAAGTGTCGGATTTAAGTGGTAACACAACAGTGGTTAGACACTCGGTTTTCTCTGACCATTTTGCTACGGTGGTAAACACTTAAAGTTGGAACCGTTTTTCATATATATATATGCCCAGAATCTTAGAAACGAAAAATGTTTTTACCTTTAACAATTTAAAGTTTTGTTTCACACACTTATTAGTTGAAAAACAATTTTTAGAAAACGTATAAAAATCTAAAAGCATGAATTGAATTTGCGCCTTTTCGGAAACTCCATGGGTTTTAAGTCAAATGTTTTTTACGATATGATTCTTTTTATTTCCCAAACAACTCACATTGAATTTATTATATACAACATGTTAAAATAACATGAGAAGGATAACAATAAAATAGTCACTTTAGTATGGAACTGTCATAAAAAGACGTACCTACTGTAAATAAGAGATGGAATTTTACAATAGTAGGCATGTGGCCATGTACTCGTAATCTCAATATTGCTGCCAGGAAATTTTGTATTTATATATTAATGCTTATGTTTGTTTACTTTAAACTAGTATTTATACCGTGTCTTTCATGTAATTACTGCTTTGAGGCCATCGTGGTGCAGTGTGGCTTCTGATTCCATCACGTATAGTAATGGTTGTGGGTTCGATTCCTACTGGGGGGAAATGATTTATGATTGATGACTAAAAACAGTAAACGAGTTCTCTGACCACTGGTCGTTGCCACGTGCTTGTCACCAGCGCAGAAAAATGTAACAAAATAAAGTAAATCATTTCCCCCCATCGTCGTGGGTTTAGTATATTGTTTTCCGCTTTATTTTTGTAATAAAGTATATAAATAAAGAAACCTAGTGTCACGACCCTCCTTTCTCCATTTTCCGCCCGAAATAGAGAGATTGCAGTAAGCGGTGAGCTCCATGCCGCGCTTTGCCTTTGCCACCAGAGCGTAGAATTGAAAATTTAAATATAATCATTTTCCCGAGTGCAAATCTGCTGGACTGCGCTACGACGGCCTCTATGGAAATCGGTAATAAGTTAAACCTGTGACATTTAAATATTTTAAGCGTTTTTAATGATTCACTTAATATATTTAGTAGCGGTAAGTAGCAAGTTTTTGCATTGCAGGTTAGTCAAAGAGAACCCAGTGTCAAGACACTCCGTTCTTCACGTTATAGTGAATATTTTCTAAATACATGCTAGAAATGAATAGAATCTCACATTGAACATTCAACTTTTCATACAACTTTATCCAAAACTAATACCTCATAACATTGAAGTGCCATATCAAAACACGTTTGAATCCAATTAGCACAAGCCAATAATCTCGTTCCCTTTCAATAGTAAAGGAGTTTGTACTCAAGTTGTCGTCAAATGTTTGCTTTGGAATCAATTCGCTTGAGTTGGGAGCATTAGGTGTACGAGTGTGTGTTAGGGTTATAGGGTTGAATAACTGTCTATCACATTATAGATTAGATATATGGATGCGGAAGTGGTTGATTGTAGTGATTTTGGGTTCGATTTCTAGTTGTGGGAAAAATTTTAGACTAAATTGAAGTTATGGAACAAAAAACAATATCATCAGTCATCTGCTCTCTCATATCTAAAATCTCATATCTAAAAAAAAAATAGAAAAATCTAATGAAATATATAGGAGGCCAGTCGTGGCGCATTGGCACACGAAACGACTGGTTGTGGGTTCGATTCCCACTCCATTAGTGGAAATATTTAATATTCCCATTTTTGTCGCTCTGGCAAAGAGGCAAAGCGCGGCGTTAAGTTAACACTTAACACGCAATGCCTTCGAATTCAGCGGAAAGTGGGGAACGAAGTGTCTTAACACTAGGTTCCCTCTGCCTACCCTGCCGTGAGTGGGATACAGGGTGAAGCTAAAAAAATAAAAAAACGAAAAAAAAACAAAATGTCGGAGATACGTTATAAAGTGAAAGTATATAAGTGATATAACATTTTGTGACATGAAGATGAGAATGTAAATATTTAAAAATTACGAATTCACGAGACAATTGTGGCGTAGTAGGACAGTGGGAGTGTGATCGCGATTAATTGTATATTCGATTACTAATCCGGCGGACATTATATTTTAATTATTTTCATTTCTCCGGCATTGTGTACCGCCCCTCAACACGTAATGTCTCATTTTCGGGCAGTAAATAGGGAACGGAGTATCTTGCCACTAAATTCTTTTTGGCTACCCTGCTATGTAAGAAACAATGTGGAGCTGCAAAAAAGGCATCGTTAGAATAGTTGTTTTAAGCAAGTTTCCTGTTAGGTATAATAGAGTGGATAGACTAATATATTAAGACAAGTGTTCCGAAGCTCCGTTGGGGAAAGTTTTTACATAAAATTTAAGGTCTGGTAAGTCGAAGAATAGTTTAGGATTTCGATATATGTACTATTTGTAACGTGATAAAAAAACAAAAAGTGCACAATGGATAGTTTAAACTTAATCATTAGGAGGCTATAGTGGGGCAGCGTTTGACTGTCATCAGAGTCGAATGTGGATTCGATTTTGTCCCGGGAGAATGATTATAATAAAATTATTTTCAATTCTTCGTTCTGTTGAACAGACAAAGTGCGATACGTTCCTTCACTTCACACGTAATATCTAGAATACATTAGAAAAAGGGAAGATATAAAAACGAATCTCTAAAAAATATTTTTATCCATCATGTTAATATTTTGAGTCTTTGTTGGACAAACCATAGACTGAGATTATTAAGGCTTGTTAAATTTGATGTTGAATTTGAAAGATATATATTAGTTCATTTTTAGATTAAAATTCTAGATACATATCTATATAGTTCCATATGAATTACCTTTTAGAACTCACGTATTACTGGCTGACTGAAAGACAATGCACAGCTGAAATTAATGCGAAGTCTAATTTCAGCTGTTAAGTATTTCTCAAAATTCCCATGGTAACGGAAAAAACCTACCAGTAGCGGTAACCCGCTACTGGTAGGTTTTTTCATTGCATAAAATATATTATATAAAATATTTACATTACATAAAATATTAATCACAATTTCATATTAAACAAACAGTTAACTTAACATTAAGTGATTCCAGCGAAATCGTTAAACAAAAACTTGTATTTGGTGCCATTACTTATTTTTAGAATTACTTAATACCTTGAATTTTGATATAAATTGATATCGAGGGTTTTATATTCTCGAAAGTAGCTTAATTCACATCCACTCACGTATAATATTTTTTTTCTTTTATTAGTATAATCTGTACTAAACCATACTAACAGTAAACATAGATATAAAGAATATTTGTACGCGTATATCTTTAGAACTACTGGACGGATCGGATGGAAACGAACCCACACCCAACACGTTTACAGTCACACTTCGTGCCCCAGAGTAACTGGTCTCTGGAAGTAGTTATTAAGCTACATAAATTCAAAATTATGAGTATTTAACTCAAGAGTAAAATATAAGGATTAAAATAACATGGCTTCAGATCTGTAATATTCAATTTTTTAAAGTTTTTTTAAGTGACTAATCACTTACTACATTTAGTTTTTTTTTAGCTTCACACTATATCCCACACACAGCAGAGTAGGCAGAGGTTATGAAACTCCGTTCCCCACTTTCCGCCGAATTCGGAGGCACTGCGTGTTAAGTGGCGGAACTTAACGCCGCGTTTTGCCTCGACACCAAAGCGAAGAAAATGGAAATATTAAATATTACCACTCCTCGAGTGGCCATCGAACCCACAACCAGTCGTTTACAGTCACACGCTTGTGCCATTGCGCCACGACTGGACTGGTTGTGAGTGATTAATCTCTTTTCCCTTATTTTCATTGTTAGGTACTCGAAAGGTATTTATTATACTTATACATTTAGTAAAGTGTCATTTATATAAGACTGTTATAACAGAGTGGACAGACCGATATATTAAGACAAGTGTTCCGCAGCTGCGCATTAAAGCTCTGAGAAATCTCTTCAGCGATGTTCTACCGGGATTTCATTTTTATGACACACTGTTGATATATTTATGAGCTTTTGTATGAAAAATTTTCCCCTCTGGTATATAAGACAAAACGCGGCGTTTAGTTCCGCCATTTATCACGTAACGTCTAGATTTCCGGCGGAAGTAGTTATGAAGTGTCTTGACATTAGGTTTTCTCTAACTGGGTAGCTATGCTCAGATAAGAGATAGAATTTTATAAGGTAATCTTAATATTTTTTTTTAGCTTTACGCTGTATCCCGCACACAGCAGGGTAGGCAGAGGGAACCTAGTTTTAAGGCACACCGTTCCCTACTTTCCCCCGAATTCGGAGGCATTGCGTGTTAAGTGTCGGAACTTAACGCCGCGCTTTGTCTCGACACCAGAGCGAAGAAAATGCAAATATTAAATACTTCCACTCTTCCCTCGAGTGGGAATCGAACCCACAACCAGTCGTTTACAGTCACACACTTGTGCCACTGCGCCACTACTGGCCCCTATAATATAATAAATATAATAATATAATGAAATATATGTCTCATGTATCTGTAGCATTATGATTTTAACCGCGTGATCGCGTATCGTGTAAACCTAACACTGTATTCGTTGAACTTGTAAGCCTTTTCCATACTGATATATACGAGTATGAATAACAAACGAAATATGTTTGAAATTCTAAACATGATACTTATATCACGTTAGTAGTGGAAATCTAACGTTTAGTGGGATTTATAATGTGTCAGTTTTTATTTTTTTACTTTCACTCTTTTTGCCGCATATCAGGGTAGTAAGAGAGAAGATAGTGTCAAGACTTTCTTTTCTCTGCTTTACGTTCGAGTCCGAGACATTATGTGTTGAGTGGCAGAACACAACACCGCGCTATGTCTTCATATTCTTCTTCGTCGTTACACTCTTGACAGAGTGGTCGTGGTCGTCAGTTAAGTGTTAGTGGCGCGCCTCACGATCCAACACCATTCTTCACGGATGGCTGCCTTCCTGGTGCATTCGTAGAGAGAGAGGGATGTCTTCATATAAGACCCCTCTTAAATAAAAACAACTGAATAGTGAATTCTAGGTAATAATATTTTTTTGGTCATTTAGTAAAATTCCTTGTAAACTTGGATTCCACTACTTACACCTTGTTTTAAGTTGGATGTAAAATGTAGAATGGACTGTATTAACAGTAAGTATTCTCTGCCAACCTTATTATGTAACAAGCTTAAATTATTCATTTTTATTAATTTTATCCCAAATACCATGGTCGTTAGAGATAATTTAGCGTCCAGATATTCCGTTCTCTACTCACTGCCTGAATCTTACGATAAGTTGAAAGTCGGACCTAAACGCCGCACTTCGACTTGCTTACCAGAGCTAAGCAACGAAAATTGTTATATTACGATCAATCCATCGAGCGAGAATCGAATCTACAACTAACCGTGTTTAAAGTGAGACTGTCCCACTGCACCACAACAGCCTCAATAGATAGCTTAACAGCATTTTTAGGGTTACATATAAAATTATCATTAAATACTAAAACATTTTAAACACTATTACTATCTATACTAACAGAATTTTATTCAACTAATCCTAAATGTTGAATGATAAAAGCATTTTTCATTAAAACTGGCACATACATTTTGGTTCAGTAAAATTTCGGCGAAGTGACTTTTCATTTGGCGTGTTCTTTTTGTGGGCGCTGGGAAAATTTTAAAAAGTGATTGTCAGAACTGCTTGCCACCGTTTCCTGAAGCTTATAAGGTTTGGCATTGTAGATATATATTGTACTTGTACATTTATGTTTGAGTTGAAATTATGATTTAATTATTAAATAATAAATAGGCTGAGGCCGTCGTGACTCAGCGGGACAACGTCTGACTGTGAAAATGACGATTATGGGTTCGATTCCCACTGAGAGTGATTATATATAATCTTTTTTTTCTTCGTTCTGGTAGCAAAGACAAGGCGCAGCGTTAAATTTCACCACTAATACGTAATACCTGCAGAATTCACTCCAGAAAACTCTTGAAAATAGGGAACGGTAGGAGTGTTCTAACACTAGGTTTCCTCTGTCTACCCTGCTGTGTGTGGGATACAGCGTGAAGTTATATAATAAGAGATAATAGAAATTTTGACTAGTCATATAAAAATGACACTTGACGATGTCAAGCGACCAATATTATGTGGATTCAAATTCAAGTTTTTCATTTTTTTTTAATTTTGATTACTTTTTCGTGATAATGGTGATAAGGATTCAAATTCGATCCAAGTTTTTAAAAAATTTGAATAAATATAATAAAGAACTAAACAATTTTTAAAATTAAATAAAAAAAATGTTTTACGTTTCACTTTTATTAGGTGGATAAACAATTTTTTAATAATATTACGCTACAAAATTATGTAAAATATTTATGTATTTTTTTTGAAACCTAAAAGAAATTCCTCTTTAAACTATTGTGAGTTGGAAACTGATACAAGAGAGAAGGAATGAAAATTTAAATATAATTATTTCCCGAAATGAGAATAGCACCCACAATCATCGTTTTTACAGTTAGATTTTGTTAAACTGCGCCACAACGGTCTCAAAAAAGGAACTAATACAAATTCAATATATCCTTTATCCTAGACTTTGGGAAGCACTTTTGAATGGAATGAATACAAATCTCCCACCGACTCGGAAGGCAGTTCTGCTGAGAAGAACCGGCGAGAAACTCAACAGTCGCTCTTTTCAAATATTTAAAGTTATAATTTTAGTGACCAGTCGTGGCCCAGTGGCACAAGCGTGTGACTGTAAACGACTGGTTGTGGGTTCGATTCCCACTCGAGGAGTGGAAATTATATTTCCATTTCTTCGCTTTGGTGTCGAAGGAAAGCGTGGCGTTAAGTTCCGCCACTTAACATGCAAGCCTCCTAATTCGGCGGAAAGTGGGGAACAGAGTGTCTTAACACTAGGTTCCCATGCTGTGTGCGGGATACAGCGTGAAGCTAAAAAAAAGTTATTATTTAATACAATGTTAGCTAACTAATATCCTAAAATATACTTCATCAATTTTTATAGTCCTACCTAAGGACTTATCTATCTCTAGCCTATGACCGGTATGCGAGTGTATCGCAGCCTTTAGAATATAGCGTACTTGGGAATAAAGCAAGAGCTTCGGTTCCTTTGTTTTCATTCAATATCGATTGCGGTTCAGCCGACTACGTGATTTAACTACCTGTGTCATGTATTTTCTACTCTACGAGGTTTCTACGTCCTATATTTCGTAAGCCTTTTTGTGTTTTTTTTGCATTTTTTTGATTTATTAATTTTAATTTCGACGAGTAGGGTTGAAAGAAGTCAGAATTGCAAAATGTTAATTGCTGAAATGTATTAGAAACTCCTTGAATTTTCCTAATAAAAGTCGATATAATGAAGAAATATAATGCTAGTTGTATTGGTAAATATTACTTCTAGTAAAAAATATATAAGTTTTCCAATGTCGAGACAATTTTTACGAAATTTAACGCCACGGTTTGTTTTGCAAGTTTGAATGCAAGAAAATGACGATGATGATCATCAGTTAAAGAAAATATACATTTAACAATACAGCGTTATGTTATATAGTGGCCAGTCGTGGCCCAGTAGCACAAGCGTGTGACTGTAAACGATGGTTGTGGGTTCGATTCCCACTCGAGGAGTGAAAATATTTAATACTTCCATTTTCTTCGCTCTGGTATCAAGGTAAAGCGCGGCGTTAAGTTAACGGAGTGTCTTAACGCTAAGTTCCCTCTGCCTACTCTGCTGTGTGCGGGATACAGCGTGAAGCTAAAAAAAAAAATGTTATATACACACTTAGCAAATTAAAAAAAAGACATTCGTTCTACATCTGGGCTAAGTCAGTTTTCATACATTTTTTACAATTATTGTTATTGTAAGCATATACATATATTAGTTATCGAACCCACGACCAATAACAATATTCCTTTCCACTATACCCCTAAAACAAAATTTCACAAACAGTAAGAGTACCTGCAAACCACTTTCAGAATATTTACTTCTATCTAACATATATTACATTTAAATTGCATTCCTAGAACTCGCAAGCATTTGAAGTCAAATGTCACGAATTGAATAAGCATAGAGTAAACAATAAAACGCGCGTTGTTTATACTTTACTTTACTTCGTGAACAAACTTGGTTTAGCTTTGTAAGGTAAATTCTATGTTATTGTTAATGCTAATGGTTATAGCGTAAGTATTTAATACACTGTAATTGGGTAAATAAACATTTTTTACAAAATTTTTGGAGAAAGCTTCACGCTGTATCCCGCACGCAGCAGTGTAGGCAGAGGGAACCTAGTGTTAAGACACTCCGTTCCCCACTTTCCGCCGAGTTCAGAGATATTGCGTGTTTAGTGGTGGAACTTAACGCCGCGCTTTGCCTCTGATATCAGAGCGAAGGAAATGGAAATGTTAATTATTTCCACTCCACGAGTGGGAATCGAACCGACAACCAGTCGTTTACAGTCACACGTTCGTGCCACTGCGCCACGACTGGCCCCCTTTTGGAGAAAACATGTAGAAAATGATGCATGTAGTAAATTTTCATAAATAAAATTTCACAATTTTATGTTCACGCTTAGCTTGGGGTAGTCAGAGAGAACCTAGTGTCAACACACTACACTCTCCATTTTCCGCTTCGAAACATTGTATGTTGAGTTTTTTGTTAAAACAAATTTTAAAATTGAATTGAATATAACTAAAATATAATCATTCATTTGAGAAGCAATAAACCCACAACCAATTGTAATCGTAGTCAAATGCTGTCCTAATTCAAGTTTGGAATAAGTGTATATGTTCAAACTTTGCCGTTCTGAAGAACAGGAAATCTATCTAAAACTTAACCTAGACAGTGTTTAATATTGGTGAAAAGTGGAGAACCAGGTGATAACCAGTTCATATTAGATTTTTTTTTGCCTAGTCAAATACTACTGTAAACATGTTTCGTCAAAGGGATACTATTCATCTGAAACACAAAACTTTAATAAGAAAAATTATACCATTTTGTTAACGAAACCTAATATTTTTAGTATGATATAAGCAATATTCTTTTAACCGTACCTAATAAGAATATATAATAAAATAAAAATATAATTAAGCTTGAAATTTGGCTACGCGTTACTTCGTGGAAACTCAAACGACAAAAACTACGTGAAAAACGTTCCTCTTTATATTTAAATAATTTTAATACTAATATATAATACATTACAATTTTATTTTTTATATTTACTTATTTATGTGTTATTGCGTGCTAAGCAGAAAACTATATAAATATGCGCTTTAATTAACTCGACTCATATACAATATATTTATATAATATATTGTTTATATAATATATTGTTTATGAGTCGGTGGCCAGTTGTGGCACAGTGGCACAAGCGTGTGACTGTAAACGACTGGTTATGGATTCGATTCCGACTCCTTGAGTGGGAATTATATTTCCATTTTCTTCACTCTGGTGTCGAGGTAAAGCGCGGCGTTAAGTTCCGCCACTTAACACGCAAGCCTCCGAATTAGGCAGAAAGTGGGGAACGGAGTGTTTTAACACTAGGTTCCCTCTGCCTACCCTGCTGTGTGCGGGATACAGCATGAAGCTAAAAAAAAAATGTTTCCCCAATACAAATTGGAACTAGCAACACTTACAACAAACACACTACTATTCCAAATGTATCTTCATATATGTACAGAGTATACCATCTAAAAAATACAGAATTGTAAAAGTAGTGGAATTCTTTGGTTTCAAAGTGAAAAAGTGTAAGAAATAGCATTTCCTTTTGTTGTCTGCTCCAAATCCGATTGAGCGACACTTGTATCAATGGAACAAAGGATTCACAAAGACTCGCATATAGCTAGTATATCTCGTTCAAACACAATGCTTTCTATCAAGAATTTTAACTTAATGCATACTAAATGCATCGCCTAATTGACTTTTGAGTTTCTGCTGATTTTCACCTTTTTTTATTTTATACTAGCTATGCCCGCGACTTCGATTGCGTGTAAACGTAGCCTAAGTCAATCCTTATTATATCAGCCATCTGCAACTGAAGTCCCATCAAAATCAGTCTAGCTATTCCAAAGATTGTTCGGAAGAAACAGACAGACAGAAATTTTAAAAATATATATATTTTTTGTATATGATCCATATAGCGTTTATTATAAAGCAGTTACTTTAATAGTAGAACAGACTGTCTTAACACTAAGTTTTGTTGTGTTAGTTAGTAAGAGTATGTTAAAACATAAATTAGATAAAAACGCTACCTGGTCCTTTTTAAAAACAATTCACATGGATTGAAAAAATGAAAAAAAAAAACCATTTTTTTAACGAAACCTAATATTTTTAGTATGATTGTGCCTACATATTGTATTATTTACATAAGCAAATACTTCTGTCTATATTTGGCACTTAGTAATGCAACGATATTCAATATGTTACATACGGAATTACTAAATAATTATATCTTTTGAAGCCAGTCCCCATTCAAACTTAGTTTTATAATGTCGTCACATTAATTAGATGTTCTTATAATATTATATTTAATATTCTTTATACCGTACCTAATAAGAATATATAATAAAATAAAAATATAATTAAGCTAGAAATTTTGCTACGTGTAACTTCGTAGAAGAAGTTTCAAAGAAGAAAAACTACGTAAAAACATTGCTTTTAAATAATGTTAATACTATAATTTTAATACGTTACAATTTTATCTTACCTATTTATTTATTAATTTATTAATGAGGTCTGCCATTTATTTATAAGGTATGTACACTAGATTATATTTACTACATGACTTAGACATAAATACACAAAACGAATACAAACATTGCAAGGTGCTATCCCACATACAACATGCAACAACAAATATACTTTACACATAAAATTATATTTTTACAGATAAAAATTAAGTTATGTTACACAAATTAACTAAAGGATAATTTGTACAAAGAAAAAAATAAAGGCCAGTCGTGGCACAGTGGCACAAGCGTGTTTCTGTAAACGCATCCATTTTCTTCGCTCTGGTGTCGAGGCAAAGCGCGGCGTTAAGTTCCGCCACTTAACACGCAATGTCTGCGAATTTGGCGGAACGTGGGGAACGGAGTGTCTTAACACTAGGTTACCTCTGCTTACCCTGCTGTGTGCGGGATTGAGTGTGAAGCTTAAAAGAAATAGATCTCTAAAATATATTTCATAGTGGTCACTCTCCGTCCTCTCTAGTGTTAAATCGTTATATTTTTTCAGCCTGACTTTTTTGTACCATAGTAGGATATACAGAGAGAACCTAGTATCAAGACACTCCTTTTTCCATTTATCCACAGCCGGTTGGAGAAATGAAAATAATATAAATAAAATCAACCTCTTTGAAGAATTATTTGTGCCATCGACAAATAATTCTTCAAAGATTTTTGTACCTACCAAAGGTCTCCTTTTAATTTTGCGTTATTATATTTTAATACACGCATAAAAGGTATATATTTAAAACAATTGTTTTAAATATATACGTTTTATGCGTGCCTCTTTGATATGTATTTAATTGTGGATCTCGCAAAATTTAATGTTTTAAAAAACGGTCCACTGACGTATCCTACCACGAATCGAGCCGATCTACCAGGATGACCAAGTTTTCCAACTTTTCTATCATGAGTTTCATCTTTTACCCGCATAGCAGGATAGTTAGAAAGACCTTAGTGTCAAAAAATTCTCGATTATTCCATAAATCGAAGTATTGGGTGAATGGCTAATCTCCAATTACGCTTAAATAAAAAAATAAATAAAAAAAGCTTATTCTTTTAAAGCTTTTTTCTTTCTTTTATTTATAGCTCAAAAGATTCTTTATTTTTTCTACTTAAAAACACACAAGGATATACAAGTTACATATCCAACATGACTATTAAATGCTAGATCATAACTCACGTTAGCTTACTTCCTATCATGTAAATACTTCCTTCCTTCCATAAAAATGTTGACATATTTGAGTCTGGTTCTTCAACCGTGGAACATCTGATAAATTGTAAGTGTCAAAAGTATGCTTACAAATGAAACTATGAGTTTTACGGATTCAGCACACGACGTTGAAACGTCATTTTGATATGTTTTTTTTTTTCATTTTTTGACATGTCCAAGAAAGCACATGTAATGTGCTTATATTCTAAATATTTTTACATTGTTGGTAAGGATATAGGATGTATACAGACTTTTTTAAACATTTTTAAAGGGTTATTCCACACTTAGAAAAATTAAAAAGACATTTAGAAAACGTATAAAAATTTGAACGCAGCGTGAGTCAAACCCGCGCTTAATAAAAACCGTCCATGCGTTCTGGCCGGTAAGCCATGAGTTCTACTACAACCTGCGTCGAAATTCGTATACGCTTTATAGCAAATTATTTTTGTTATTATATATACAGACTTACCTATTGTTATTTAGTTGTCGGAATTTAACCGTTACGGTTCAATTTTGATGTATGTATAATGTATATGATGAAACATATAATCTGCACGTCAATTGTGACTTCAAGTCCCATTCAGTAAAATATTTTATTATTAAGATGTCAAACTTGGCAGCCTTGTTAGGTCAAACTTGGCAATGGTCAACTTTACATCTTCTAACTGGTAAAATCTATAAAAGCTAAAAAATGAAAATCCACCGTTAAATGTTCGATACAGGGTATGAAAATTGGTACGTAAAATATAAACAATTTGACACTCTTTAATTAATTACTCTTAAGAGCTTAGCAAGCTAGTCGCTAGTATTGGATATAAGCCAAAGTATAAGATTTTTTTTTTAAACAATATCATTTATTTAAATAAGCTAGATCAAACCAGTTATATATTTGACATTACTTAGACTTACACAATACCTTTGACAAAATTTGTAACATTATTTTTTTATATAAAAAAAATATAACACAACTAAGAAAGAAATGTGAAAACAATTTAAAAATATTATATAAGAAACATGTACAGTACATGTTTCACGGTCATAAAGAAGAAAGCCCGGATTTTTGGAATGAATTTATTGAAATTGGTTATCGGTTCTGGGTAAATTATTATTTGAACTTGATCTAAATGAGATCTGAAAGTAATGGTATTAAAATATGTATTTTAGGTAAAAAATAAATATATTATAATATCGATATAAATATTTAAGACCATCGTTTTGCAATAAGGCATCGTCTGACTATAAATACGCTTAGTTGTGGGTTCGATTTCCAGTCTTTTTATATTATTTTAATTTTTTTTAATATTTTATTTTATATTATAATTCAATCAATTTCTCCGCTCTGGTGAAAAGACAAAACGTGGTGTTAAGTGTCATTTCACAACACACAATATCTAGGATTCGGGCGGAAAGTGGATATCGGAGTGTCTTGACACTAGGCTCTCCTGCCTACCCTGCTACGCGGAAAAAAACATGAAGCTGTTTTTGCATTTTACTTACGAGTGATCTTTCAAAACGTACAAAATTCAGTTCCTGTTGATATGATATTATGGTAAGTATCGAAAACTATATCTTTTATTAAATCTTACAACACTATTCTGATATACTTCTCTTTTTTTTTAGCGCTGTATCCCGCACTCGCCGCGCTTCACCTGGACACCAGAGCGAAGAAAATGGAAATATTAAATATTTCCACTCCTCGAGTGGGAATCGAACCCACAACCAGTCGTTTACAGTCACACGCTTGTGCCACTGCGCCACGACTGGCCACTGATATACTTCTTGCCATTCAATTTACTTAAAAAAATGTGCAAGTGCCTAAATTCATCAACCATAAAATGTTTTCATAGTAGAACCTAATTGGGATACGAACTGGGAACCACCTCGTTTAGTTTTCCACCACATACTCATCGAGTCACAATTTCTAAGCATAGTAATTACAGTGATACAATAATTAATACCCACTGTAGAAGAAAATTCAAATCAGCTTTTCATATTAATATTTTATGCATCACTATTTGTCATACATTTTAAACAAAGACCAGAGACGTTTCAGAATAAATGATGTCTTTCTAAATCCATTAAAACGAGTATAACAAGTGGAAAAACAGTAATTTCAACTAGCATTTTGTAAATACTTGAATTCTCTAGTTATACCATGTATTTAGGTGAAAATTAATTTAGGTTTTGCTAACAGCAAGTGTAATTTGGCAAGAGCGATATTCGAAAATCGACTTAAAGTGTTTATAATAAGGATAAATTTTGTTTATTTGGTGAACAACATTATGTCCTTTCACAATAATAAATAAAGCAGATGATGAATGTGAAACGGCACATGGTTTAACCCAAAATCGCTTTATCCCAAAAAACGTTATGCCGTTATAGAAAACGTCTGGAAAGGCATTTATAATGTAATTGCTCTAGAATGCTTTAATGTATTTATTCATTTTGTGATTGTCAAGATTTAAGGTACTTATTCCTTTAGTGAAGATACACAAATAATATTTGTTAGTATATGAACAATTAATTGTATTTATCTTAATTTATACTACGTTTTTATATTTCCTTTATGATTCTTGTTATCCATTTTTTTGAATATAAGATGTATTCAGCTCATACTTTCCCCCTATAGCAGGGTAAACAGAGAAAATCTAGTGTTAAGGCACTCTATTTTCCACTGTTCTTAAAGACGTAAAATCTTATGATTTTAAAGTTTTCTACACTTCTTAGTATATACATGCCAAATTTTAGTTTCCTACTAGTTTGAATAGTACGCTTTCTATTAGCCATTAGTGAGTAACAAAACAGTTTTACATATATTAAAAATATGTAGTATTTATCCTTTACTTTTAAAAGAAGATAATTTAACACATTTTATCTTCTAAAAAAATATATTTGCTACAACATTTTTTACTAAAATTAACTACATTCTATTCAATTATATAAGGTCTCAACTATATTTACCACGTACCATAATAGGAGAAGGAAAGTCGCTAAAAATAACAGTATTCATACTAATTCAGATATATAAAGTTTTAAAATACTATATATTTGATGTACCACAAGTATTCCAACCTGCTTTCAATCCCTTACTTATAACCATTGAACCATTAGGGCCGTTTCCATATTCTGTACATCACCCTCTAAATCCAAGCACATGTTGTATCATACGCTCATACAAATCCAGTGGACATATTCAATTTCACGGGTAGACTACGGTATAAACAGTTCTTCCGTTTATGTATCAATTGCTACTCGATTTATAGCCGAGGAATATTTTGCTATGAAATATGTATGGTCATAAATACCTATAATAGCATGTTTTTTGTGCCTTTTCGACATAATGTTAGAGAACTAAATTCTTGATTTAGGTTTGGATTGAAATTTGTATAGTGATATGTTTTTCTGATTCAAATTATTTATTCTGTTTTAAGATATATGGCCTGTTTTTATTATAATTATTAGAAAGTCGGATTTTCATTTTAAAAAAAATATTTATTATAAACCAACGGCCTGCTCACGTCTTCGCCGTATAAACTGCATAAATATTGCACGCATGTTGTTTTATATTGCGGGAGTGGATTTTTGAAAAATAAAGTGGCCTATATTTAACCTAAGATTATATTCGAAAATTCATTACAATCGGTCAAGCGGCTTAGATTTTTCATATAAACTTTCATTCCCTATTTCAACCCTTTAGAGGATATTTATAATAATAAATAGCCTATATCTGACCCTAGGTTATTTACTACTTTAATTCTAAATTTCATCGAAATCGGACTAATCTACTAGTCCGAAAGCGTGACAGACAAACAGACAGACTTTCGCATTTATAATATAAGTATGGATTATATGTTTGTTACTTTACCTTTTGTCTAAATCTGCTTCACAATTTTTCTATCAGAACAGGGCAGTCAGAGAATACTTAAGGCCAAAATACTCCGTTTTCCGCTTTTTGCTTAACATCGAGATATTACATGATGAGCAGCGGGACTTCTTCTTACCAGCAGGTCTTCGTCTTACCAAAACAAATAAATAAAAACTATTGCTTCTTTCGGAACTAGAAGTCGAATTCATTTAGTATGTAGTCTTAAATAGAGATAAAATGACTAAGCTAACTTTATGTCAATAATAGTAAACGTTGTGGTAAAACACATATTTAATATCTCCTAGTCTCAATTTCAAATTTCACTTACAGATAAAAATAAACAGAATTTCCTTATTTTTTAATATATAACCAGAACACAGTAGTAATGTGAATGAATATTATTGAATACAAAATTGACCATATTAAGGAATATTAAATTCAATATATTCATTGAGTTGGGTTTTCTATTGTCCTAACTTCAAAGGCTAATAAATAATGGGGCCCTTGACATCCACTATATAAATCGTCGGCTTAAAAATACAATACAATCATATAACGTTAGAGTGCTGAAACAAAACAATGTGGATGGAAAATTTAATAATAACTCTTGGTTAGAGATTGTTTATTAAAATAATATAATATTCTGTTTATATTTTTGTTCAATAAATTGATATAGTGTGAGATTTTTAATGTTGTGTTAAAATTTAAAGGAAAGTGGAGAATGGAGTGTTTGACACTAGGTTTTCTCTGATTATAATAATATGCGAGAGCTTGAAGCTATTTTGTTTAAATAGGATTTATTATTTTAAAATTAAAATGTATATGTCAGGTTGTGTTTTTAAATAAAAAAGTGATGTCAAAATTCCTAAATTACATAATTTGTAACTAATAAAGAACGCAAAGTATTTCAACTGAACTACTTTGCGAGTATTTTGTATTACTTTTTTATGCATTAGCGTTTTTATTTCTATGTATGTGTCTTTTTTTTTATAAAATATACAAGTTAAAAAAAAAATAAAAACAGTTTTTTTATTTTGGTACGATAAAGAGAAATAAAATGAGGATCGATCGACAAATATTCTGTTATTAAAAATATGTTGAATTATAAATCCATACTTATATTATATATGCGAAAGTCTGTGTGTTTGTCTGTCACGCTTGCACGCCTAATCTACCGGTTCGATTTGGATGAAATTTGCTGCTGGGAAAGGGCTGCAACATAACGAAACAATTGGGCAGTCCACGCGGCGAAGCCGCGAGCGGGCAGCTAGTTCATTACATAAAACTATCAAGATCGTAGTGGCGCAGTGGGACATCTTCTAACTGTAAACGGGAACTGTTGGTTGTGGGTTCAAGTCCTACTCGGGGGAATGATTATACATATACTATTTTCATTTCTCCGCTCTGGTACCAAGGCAAGGCAGGCAAGGCGGCGTTGTGTTCCGCCACTCAACACACAAGGTCTCGATTTCGACCGGAAAATGGAGTCTACCAAGCTGTACGGGACAAAGCGTCAAACTGTTTTTAAAAAAAAAAATTAAATAGCTTCACGCTATATCCCGCATACAGCAGGGTAGGCAGAGGGAACCTAGTGTTCTTAACACTAGGTTCCCTCTGCCTCTGCACTCCGTTCCTCACTTTCCGCCGAATTCGGAGGCTTGCGTGTTAAGTGGCGGAACTTAAAGCCGCGCTTTACCTCGACACCAGAGCGAAGAAAATGGAAATATTACATATTTCCACTCCTCGAGTGGGAATCGAACCCACAACCAGTCGTTTACAGTCACACGCTTGTGCCACTGGGCCACGACTGGCCACAATATTGTGTTTTTATTTTAACTATTTTCATTTAATCTAATTTCTTATATTACGTTATATGGAGTCAAATAGAATTTTAAATAATTCTTTCAAAACTCGAAATGTATAATACAAAAATTTAAAACTAAGCTAAGGTTCTTGGAGATAAGACGACAAAGTTTGAGCAAGAATCTTCATTTCTTTCGATAAGATTTTCTATTTAGGAAGAGGATTTCATCGAACTTCGACTTTGTAAGACGGTAGCGTTGTAAAAATAAAACTCATTTTTTATTTATAATATTATTTGTGGTAATAATAATATTTCAGGCAATTTGTGAGGAAAGAAGTCAATTTCCGTTCAATAGTATTACTCTCTGTTATAGTAAAAATTTAATGTTATGACTCACATTTATTCACTCTGTTCTCTACATTGTTTATTATTCTTAGAAAAATTATATTGAAAATATGCACTTAAATGGATTTTAAGAGGCGCTGGTTTGAATCCTGCTACGTTCATATTTTATACGTTTTATATTACTATTTAACCTCTGACCCAAAAAGATAGGTGTTACAAGTTTGACGGCAACGTCTGTCTGTGTGTGTCTATCTGACTGTGACATCGTAGCGGCCAGCATACTCCAGCGTTTATGATGATTCTTAGCTATATGTCATGTATGTACTCGTATTAACTTTTGTATCTGTAGAGTATATTTTAATTTTTTTATTTAATTGTTTTTTTTATATATCTACCATTTTTTATGGCACTTTGTGGGGAAAGATGCCAAGTTCCGTTTAATAACACTACTAAATTGCATAATTCTAGCGATCATCACTTACGTACTTTGAAATAAAAAAATATTCAGTTCTTGCCTCTATAGGTAAAAAAAATGTAGCTTACAAACTATTTTGTAAACTACATTTTTTTAGAAAAACGTATAAAAATTTCAACGTTGCATATTACTTTAGAATATGTTATTTTTTTGTCTTGATTAAGATGAGGCCATAGTGCCGCCTCAGGATCGTCTCTGACTGTAATTGAGATTGTTGTACGTTCAATTCCCATTCGAAAGAATTTGATTAATTAATTTAATTAATCAAATCGCCAGTCGTGGCGCAGTGGCACAAACGTGTGACTGTAAACAACTGGTTGTGGGTTCGATTCCCACTCCAGGAGTGGAATTATTTATTATTCCCATTTTCTTCGGTCTGGTAACAAGGTAAAGCGCGGCGTTAAGTTCCGCCACTTAACACACAATGCCTCCGAATTCGGTAGAAAGTAAGGAACGGAGTATCTTAACACTCTGCCAACCCTGGTGTGTGCGAGATACAGCGTGAAGCTAATAAAATTTAATTAACCCATGTTTAAATCATTTTTATTTGTCTGTTTTGATGAATTTGTCTAATATTGATGTATTTTAAACAAAAAGCGACGACTAGTTCCGCCACACAACACACATATTTGTAATTCTCACAGGAATAACAGAACACTCCGTTCTCCATTTTCTAATCTTAAATAGGAGCTATCTGAGAGACAATTAGAACTTCAAAATAAATAAAGAGATTCCCATTCATTTTACGTCCCTACAATTATCCATTTAGTTATAAGCATCTTGTATTTGCCAGTGTTATTGTCATCAAGGCTTATCCCCTTTGAGCTGGGCAATTTGTGACTACAGCTTAATTAAGTAAAGTGGCGTGTAAGTTCCTACTTATTACATGATATTATAAATAATCCAGGTTACAAAGGCGATGTGGATTGATGATAATAGACTAGCTTACGCGGTTTAGTTACGCCATACATTTTGTTATACTGAAACTAATTAACTGACTAAATTAATCTCAATGTAATTTGTGTAATATAGCTGTGGGTTCGATTCTCATTTTGGGGTTAATTTGTGGGTTTTTGAAATAGAACTATTTTATCCGGAGTAATTGGGTATGTTTTTGATATTCGAAATAGGTATATATTAAAGAAAATTCAACGTTTCGTATATATTAAGTAGTCCATGCTCACAGGTCAATTTATATGCGGTTAATCCGGTTAAAATTGTCATTTTTTAGCGTCACGCTGTATCCCGCACACAGCAGGGTAGAGGGAACCTAGTGTCAAGACACTCTGTTCTCCATTTTCCGCCGAACTCTGAATCAGATCATATTAATTTGCGTCGTCTTGCCATAATATGCAACGTATATCACTAAGCGAAAAGCTACTAATGTAGAAGATATGGAATAGTGAAAAGAAACATACGAAAACATTTTATAATTATTTTCGATTCTTAACATAATCTCAAATATCCTGAAGATGTATTATATACATTATAAATATTCTTTTAGCGTTAACTAGCGTTAACATCATCTGGGGTCTTTCATAAATATTATCAACTAGCGGCCCGCTCACGGCTTCGCCGTGTGAACTACACGGCTGTTTCGGTATATTGCAACCTTCGGTGGTGAATTTTTGACAAATAAAGTAGCCTATGTTTAACCTTAGATAATCAACTATATGTATACCGAAATTCATTACAATCAGTCAAGCGGTGTAGATTTTTCATATAAAATTTCATCCCCCATTTCAACCCTTTAGAGATTGATTTTTGAAAAACTAAGTAGCCTATGTTAGACCCAGTCATTTTTACTACTTCCACTCTTAATTTCATACAAATCTGATCAGTAGATTAGCCATGAAAGAGTGACAGACAAACACACAGACATTCGCATTTATAATATAAGTTTGGACTAAATTGTATTATCAACTAAAACAATGTCAATCACCATTTAAATAAAATATAAGCACTGTAAATCACTATTTTCTATCGTCTCGACTTAGATTTTTCACCAAAATCTTTCCACCACAAAGAAAGAAACGTCACAAACCGTATAACATTTAAAACGTCAAATACTAAAGCTATCGTATATTTCAAAACATCTTTACAAACTTTCACAAAAGCCATATTCACTCAAACAGCAATAAAACACTCGGGGTATATAGAAGAGGATTTTAAAACCTATAAAAACCGACAAACAAGTGAGCTTCGAGGGTTGCCATTTTAAAAATTTGTAAATCAGGACAAGAGAAGAAACCCGGATTTCTAAGTTACTTAGTAAAATAACATGTGGTATTGATATAATATATTTTAAAAATACATAATCAATTTGTGCGTCGTGGCACAGTGGGACAATGTCTGACTGCAAAGTGATGGTTCGATCCCACTCCACGATTAGATTGGTTTTTTTTTCTTTGTACTGGTATTAAATAAAAAGCCAGTGTCGCCAGTCGTGGCCCAGTGGCACAAGCTTGTGACTGTAAACGACTGGTTGTGGGTTCGATTCCCACTCGAGGAGTGGAAATTATATTTCCATTTTCTTCTCTCTGGTGTCGAGGTAAAGCGTGGCGTTAAGTTCCGCCACTTAACACGCAAGCCTCCGAATTCGGCGGAAAGTGGAGAACGGAGTGTCTTAACACTAGATTCTCTCTGCCTACCCTGCTGTGTGCGGGATACAGCGTGAAGCTAAAAAAAAACAAATAAATAAAAAGCGCGACGTTGAGTTCCGCCACATAACACACAATGTTTCGGTTTCCAGCAGAAAGTTAAGGACGGAGTATTTTGACCCTAGGTTCTCTCTGACTACCTTGCTATGCGAAAATTGTTGTTTTATGATTAAAACCCGGATTATAAATATAACCCTACCCAGTTGTTCCCTAGACTCCTTCTAAATTAGGACAAATCTGGGAAATCCCGGACGGATAGCAACCCTAGCTTCGAGAGACGTAAGATGAACTGACTATAAAGAGTTAAAGTCGCTACTTTTAGTTTAAATATAGTGGTAAAGTTGAATATTGAGTTCAAAGAAATTTGCTACGCACTAATAAATAAGTAATATAGCCTTTATTTTATTATGAAAACCATTCGTGTCATAGCAGAACTGTAAACGCGATTGGTTGGTCGATTGCCATTCTGAGGAATAAATAACATGAATATAATTTTTAAAAAATATTTACTCTGCTCTGGTTAAGACAACTGGAGGCGTTGAGTTCCGCCACTCTGTTGAGTGGGGAATCAGGCACTCTCGCGATTTCGGGTGAAAATTGGAGGACGAAGAATTTTGACACTAGGTTCTCTCTCGATAGTTAGAGTAGCTTTGCTGAAAAAAAAGCGTGAATACGCTTTTCTAGCTTCGACATGCTAACAACCAAAATAAGTTGTAATAAAGCGTATAAGAATGTCGACACAATTGGTAGTAGAACGCACGGCTTAGCGGTCAAAGCGCCTGAACGGTTTTCAGGAGGCGCAGGTTCTAATCCCGCTGCGTTCAAATTTTTATACGTTTTCTAAATGTCTTTTTTAATGTTCCTAAGTGTGAAATACCACTTTAAAAATGTTAAAAGTGACGTAATTTTATTAAAAAGTAACGAATTATTATAATTTTGCAGCTTTACGTTTATTAGCAATGTAGGATTAGACACAACCTAGTAGCAAAAAATCCTTCTCCGGTTTTCGTCCGTATCCAAGACATTGCGAGTTGAGTGACGAAACTACGCTACACTTTTAATTACGAGTATATAAAAATAAATGAAATTAAATATAATAATTTCTTGGCGTAAAGATCGAATCTACAACCTTCTCGTTAACGGTCATACGCTATTATATTGAGGACCTAGATCATATTAATTATTTTTTCCATTAATTCCAAGATGTTGATTGCTTAGCGGAATTAAACACCGCACTTAGTCTATTTGCGATCTGAACGAGCCTTTGAGTAAATCACTATAATTTTTAATAGTTAGTTAAAACTATAATACTAACTAACGACTTAAAAGATAAACATAGTTTAATTAAGATCTTTTAAAAACTTCAAAGGAAATGTCATCGGATTATGCGGTGAAATATTAAAGCCTGTTTGAATTTACCGTACGTATTGTTCCCACACTTTTTTAATACGAAAATTCTTAATTTACACTTTAACACTTGGCGCTAAAGTGTATTTTTGTATGAGCCACAAGTGTTTTTCATAGCTTTAATGAAATATTGAGAACATCAGATTCAGCTTTTGACTTCGCTAATTGGCGCTAAAGATGTTAGTGTTTATTTTTGGTTTGGTTTAAAAATAAGGATTTAATTTAACGCTTAATTTGCCATCTGGTACATAATTTTCGTGTTCCAGTTAGTGGTTTCGAAATGTTGAATAAGATAAATAACTTGTTTTACTTGTTTACCAACTTTTTTCATTAGGTTAGCATTAATATTTTTTTTATATTTTTGCAGAAAATATATATTTATCTAATATTTATTTGTATGGAATATTTCACGAGGAAAGTCAGACACAAATTAATTAGTATCTCTATACTCACTCTTGCATATAGCTTTTAAATATAAGCTTTAATCTGCGTTAATAATATACTAAAGTATATAAATAGATTATGAAAATCAAATTAATTCTTTTAAGTTTCAAAATCGTTAATTTAAACTTCAACTTTAAATGATTTTAAAAAAAAATCAACCTATGTATAGAAATCTCTACGTAAAAACATTGTGATGCAGTGTCGTCTGACTGTAATGGGAATTGATTGTGGGTTCGATTCCCACTCGACGGTATAATCAAATTTTTGTTTATTTTCATTCGCTTTGGCAAATAAATCAAAACGCGAGGTTTGCCATTCAACGGAGTGTCTTAACACTAGATTCTGTCTGACTATCCTGCCACACATAAGAAAATGTCCACTTGAATAAAAATGATCAATGAGAATGAATTTGAAAAAAAAAAATTAGAATTTTAAAAAAGCGAATTTGAAATTCATAAAGATGAATACATATGTCCGGTCAGCAATGTAGGAAGATTAAAGGGGGTAAAATATGGTGTTTATTCTTGAAAAATCACTATCCTATTTTTTTGCCTTCTGCAAAACAAAATGGGAGCCATTTTGTCTTTTTAACATCGAAACTTGCCGTGCCTGAGTGCCTTTACGGACAATGTATACAATCGATTAATGATTCATATTATTAATAATCTTTTTTGTATTAATTTTAGATTTTACAAGTTTGTTGTCTCCTCATCATACAGGATACTTCCTTAAAAACAAATCTTACACTAATATTTAATTGAAAACTATATAGATAATTATTAAATTGTACCTATTGTTAATTATTTCATTTCATTATTAATAGCTCTACTACCTAGATAGAACAAATCATAAATATATATAAGGCTAGAAACAACTGTCAAAGGACTTACAATTATGACAATAAGATTAAATACTCACATTCATACATTTCAACCCTAATTTCATCACCCTAGGGGCCCAATTTTCCTAGATCCTTTTACATAGTCTATATTTGCTTAACCAAAAGTTGGGAAGGAGCTTTGTGCTTTGATATATTAGTTAGTTAGTCGTCTTTTTTGTTCAAAAAAGGATCTCTTTTTTCCGAAAAAGGACATTTAATATTTACGGCTGTAGGCCTTGCCCTAGACGAATATTTAAATTTCATGTAAGTCAAATGAAGATATATTTTTCGTTATAAGTAAGATTCAGAACAATACTGAATTCATTTCCTGTTTGACAACGTTGGTTGATAGCAAACGCTTCTTAGTATTAAGCTCGCCTTTGGTGCATGTTTGTTTTTGAAATGTAAGTAATATTTTTTTTTTAGCTTCACGCTGTATCCTGCACACACGCTGTACCCTACGGTAGGCAGAGGGAACCTAGAGTTAAGATGCTCTGTTCCCCACTTTCCGCCGAATTCGGAGGCATTGCATGTTAAGTGGCGGAACTTAACGCCGCGCTTTACCTTGGCACCAGAGCGAAGAAAATGGAAATATTAAATATTTCTACTCCTCGAGTGGGAATCGAACCCACAACCAGTCGTTTACAGTCACATGCTTGTGCCACTGGGCCACGACTGGCCACTGTAAGTAATACCTATATAAATAAATAAATGTTACGGAAAACTTCTTTATTATAACGGAGTGTCTTCACTCTAGGTTCTCTCTACATGCATATTAGATTTAAATTCTAAGTTCTAAATCTCTTTGTCTATATTTACTTCTATAGATTTTGAGCTTAACCTTTTGTCAAAAAGGTTATATGCATTTCAAGTATAATTATCCATTTCATCTAATTCAATATGTTTTTTACTAATTTCAAAAGTAAGAAAAATTTTCTAAAACTAATTTCAAAGTAAGAAGAATTTGGCACTCGTAGAGATGAATTTTAAAGGTAAGTCTAGATATTATACTAATTATATACGTGACGAATGTGCAGTTAAATAATATGACAATCAACTAAAAAAATACGTATATATAACCATAGTGTAAAAAGTTTATTTAACCATAGTGTCTTTTTTACTATCCAAAACATTTTATAATTCTACGCCAAAATTGAACCCAAAACCACCTCAACTCACAATCACCACTGAGCCAAAGCATTAAACGTTTCAACTTTAATATATTTAAGCAAACGTGCCTCCGTGAATCGTTCACGTCGTTAGGCAATGACGAATAGTCTGTCACCGCTTCCTAGTCAATACGTCGCTCTGCCGATGTGGGTTTTGTTGCCTCTAACCTATTTTGTCACTGTCATTTCTATGTATGACACCTTTGTAATGTTTACTATAAGATATTTGGATATTATATGACGTAGTTTAAATCATTCTGTGTCATATAGTAGTAAAATATTGCACATGCTGAACATGTTTGTTTTGGCTTTTTTCCTTTGATATTTCTCCTAATAGAAACGCTATTGGAGTAAATACATATTTTGATACAGTTTCTTTTAATTTTTAATTGAAACAGACATAATTTTTATTAATAAAAAGACATCTGACCTTGTTAATACAGTGAAAATAATATATACATACTTATTCATAAGTATAATGTATATAACACACTAGCTTTTTTGACACTGAATGCAGACACTTTTTGAGGTAGTCATAAACTTATAATTCAAATATGAAAGAAGTCTATGTTACTTCTTATTTCATCATCTCATCATCATCAGCTTTCTGCCGGTGAGAGTCTCGCCAAAATCGACCCAGCCATTCGAAAGGTTAGCCTAAAAATACTATTTTGGTACAAGTACATATGTATATTTTATATAAATGAGTGTGTAAGAGAGGTAATTCTAATTTTTACGAACAGACATTCCAACTTTGTTTTTTGTATATATATGAGTTTCGCTTTAATTCGTTTAATATGAAATACATTATGTACTTTTTTATATGAAATATACGATGTACACTATCTTCTTCCTGGCACTATCCCGGCTTTAGCCAGGGTCTGCCTTCCTACTTAGCATCCTCCACTTTGCACGGTCTTTAGATTATACGATGTACACTATATAATGGCCTAAATGTGACGTAGTCTAACTATATACCCGAAGGTGAGCCGATTTCTAGGCAATAATTGTTGCCACATTTAAATAATTTTCATTTCCCTGATTTTTTAGAAAAATATAGTGATGTGTTCAGTTACGGCACTCAACATTTTTTTTAGCTTCTCGCTATATCCCGCATATAGGAGGGTAGGTAGAAGGAACCTAGTGTTAAGACAATCCGTTCCCCACTTTCCGCCGAATTTGGAGGCATTGCGTGTTAAGTGGCGGAACTTAAAGCCGCGCTTTGCCTCGACAGTGAAGAAAATGAAAACATTAAATATTTCCAATCTTCGAGTGGGACTCGAACCCACAACCAGTCGTTTACAGTCACACGTTTGTGCCACTGCGCCACAACTGGCCTCACTCATTCAACACTCAACATCTAATGTCTTAATAAAAATTCAAGTGGAAAACGGAGTGTTTTAACACTAGATATTATCTGCCTACTCCACTATGCGCAAAAACAAAAAAAAAAATAATGGTATGTCATATATTTTTAATAAATAATGAAATATTGTCTCTTTTTGTATAATATAATATAAAATATATTTTAAATAGCGCGTTCGTTGTAATTTGTTTGGCCTGTCATTATCAGATTCAATTTCAAGAGGCGATCGTCTGTAACTACTCGTGTAAAGTTTTTTAATTAAAACTTTTCAGTCTACTATACTATATATAATTGTAAATTATGTTTTTATAACCAAGTAATTTAATATGCGCTATTAACTTTAATTAACTTTAATTAGCTATCAAAAGAAAATGCATACAATTTTCATATTTCATTTAAATTTGTGATCATCGTGGCGCAGTGGGGGCAGCGCTTGTTAACGCAACTGGTTGTGGGTTCGATTTCCACTCGGGGGATTATTCATATTTGAATTATTCATATTATCCGACCTTCGCTCTAGTACCTAAGGCAAAGGATGGTTTTGATTTCCGCCACTCAACACGCAATGAGTCAATTACAGGTGGAAAGTGGAAAACGGAGTGTTTTGACACTAGGTTCTCTCTGATTTCCTGATATGCGAGAAAAATCTTACGTTTTTTTTAGTTATTTCTTCTAATTTAAAAACTACATGGAACAACTGCCATATGAATTATGAATTACAAGCATCTATATAGTTTTTTCTTACTGCCTCACGCATTTTTTTATGTTGCAGAGAGAACTCATTGTCAAGTCACTCTGATTTCCACTCTCCCTGAAATAGTGGCGAAGAATCCGTCGCGCCTTATGTTTTTACCTAAGAAAATAAATGAAAATAAATTTAAATATGATAGCTTCAACGAATTCGAATTGAACCCACTGCCAATCTCGTCTACAATTAGACCTTAGTATAATTATTATAGTATGATATAAAAAAGTTTAACCGAACCGAGAATCAAACCTACAACCCAATACAAAAACGTAGCTACACGAAGCGCCCACTCACTAACGATATCATTAAAACTTGAAAACAAATTATAGGCAACGTTTACGTTTCTCGTCGCGTCTCGAAAACTTTTAATGTACACATTTGTATGGCAGTTGTTGCTATAATTTGCTTAATTGCAATACTCTTAGACTATGGCGGAGGTCGGGCATGCATCTTGTGGGGCAAAGTCTGTAATGCTATCGTGTGCAGTTGATTGCCGCTGGCGTATAGGCTGAGAGGCTACTTGGGAAATTAATAAAAATATATAGGTATTATAATATAGGATGAGGAACGAAATGTACGTCTTCTTTTTTACTGTTGTATAACTTTCTAGGGTACATTTTCGATTAATACTGAAAAATTTGTAGTTTTGTTTATAAACTGCAAAAACGTCTCAAGTTCTGGCAATTTCTGACTACACCGATATGCGGGAAAAGACGGGAAAATCGTGAAGCAATAACTTAAACTTAAAATTCGACACTGTCCCATCGCACTACGACAGCCTCTTCTAGACAGATATACATGAACCAAAAAAGACATGTAGAAAACGTATCAAAATTGCTGAGCATGCTCAGTGGTGAGAGCGCCGGTTCAGGAGTCACGGGTTCGAATCCCGCTGCGTTCAAATTTTTATACGTTTTCTAAATATCTTTTTTAATTTTCCTAAGTGTGGAATAACACTTTAAAAAATGTTTAAAAGATAACAACCGCCTCTCGGCCTTTCGCCGTCAGTTCCCGCGCCCGTTACAGTTACAACGTATAATTAACGCCGTGTAAATGATGCACTTAGTGCCAGCTATTACTTATGTTACTGTATACTTTTCAACTTTTTATCTCAATGTTGTTTGCTAAGATAAAGCGAAATTTCTTGACAGAAATGTATTTCTTCTATAATTAGCTTATTGTTTAAAATATCAGATTCAGATAGTAAATGGAAAACGGAGTGTCTTGGGCTTTTTTATATATATTTTATTGTAATTTTTTTTTTAGCTTCACGCTGTATCCCGCACACAGCAGGGTAGGCACAGGGAACCTAGTGTTAAGTCACTCCGTTCCCCACTTTCCGCCGAACGCGGAGGCGTTGCGTGTTAAGTGGCGGAATTTAACGCCGCGCTCTGCCTCGACACCGAAATATTAAATATTTTCACTCCTCGAGTGGGAATCGAACCCACAACTAGTCGTTTACAGTCACACGTTCGTGCCACTGCGCCACGACTGGCCTCTATTGTAAATTATAATAGATTAATATAAAAAATAATTAATATAATGGCCTCTTTATGTCAAAACATCACGTACTTTTAATACATTAAAACATTGAAGAGAAATGTTTTTCACCAAAAATCTTCTAAATCTCAGATTTATTTTAACACCTCACGAAACGTGATACGAAAGTAATGTTGTTAAAATTTTTAAAAACTTTACAAAAAGCTCTAAAATGCAGCTAAACTACGTGTCATATATGTGGAAAGGAATTCGTTGCGCTCATTTTATACTCTACACTAGTAACTGCCTGTGACTTCGCTTACGTGAACTTAATGACTCTTTCTATACTGAAAGTTATTGCGAATATAAATTGCTTACCACTTGGGGTGGTCATTATACTTCTTTTTTTTAGCTTCACATTGTATCCCGCACACAGTAGGGTAGGCAGAGGGAACCTAGTGTTAAGACGGATTGTGAGTTCGATTACCACTCGTGGGGTGGAAATATTTATTATTTCTATTTTTTTCTCTTTGGTGTTAAGGCAAAGCGCGGCGTTAAGTTCTGCTAATGAGCAATGAATCTGAATTCGGCGGAAAGTGGGGATCGGAGTGCCTTAACACTAGGTTCCTTCTGCCTACCCTGCTGTGTGCGGGATACAGCGTGAAGCTAAAAAAAAATGTTAAAAAAAAGAAAAAAAATATGTATGCTAAACAAAAAGGTTATGGAAACCACTATTATTGTGTTATTGCGTATTAATTAACGAAACTTATCGCAGCACTTTGTCTTACCAGAAAAAAATGTATAATAACGTAATTATGTTATGGTTTTTCCTAATATACAATTAAACAGATTTCTGCTCGGAATCGATTTCCCAGTCGTGGCCCAGTGGCACAAGAGTGTGACTGTAAACGACTGGTTGTGGGTTCGATTCCCACTCGAGGAGTGGAAATTATATTTCCATTTTCTTCGCTCTGGTGTCGAGGTAAAGCGCGGCGTTAAGTTCCGCCACTTAACACGCAAGCCTCCGAATTCGGCGGAAAGTGGGGAACGGAGTGTCTTAACACTAGGTTCCCTCTGCCTACCCTGCTGTGTGCGGGATATAGCGTGAAGCTATAGCGTGAAGCTATCGATTTCCCTTAAGAGTGTAGTGAGCCGTACTTGCTTGTCAATCATCGTCTAGTAATATTAGATGATAGCTATTCGTAATATCGATGTTAGTATATTTTTGTACATTTATATACTTTTGTATAAAGAGTCTTTCTTTAATAATTTTCGTAGTAAAGTAAATGTTATTTTAATTTATGTAAACATTAATTATACTAAAGTTATTAATACTCAAAACATTTCCAAGCGTTTACACAGCGCCAACACAGTCACCTTAAGTTATCATCCTTATTATTTAATTACTAAGGTATTAATACCTTAACTTTAAAAAAGTTAAAAATGAAATTTAGACTAAACATATGTATGTATGTATAGGAATCGTTCTCAGGTCATCATGGTGTAGCGATAGAGAGACTAAATTTCCACTCAGGGACTCAAATTATTATGTTTATTTTTATTTTTTCTCTCTGGTACCTCTGACAAAGTGCGGCGTTGAGTTGCGTCACTCAACAAGTAATGCCACGAATTCGACCAAAAACAGGATAACGAAATGCCATGACATTCGGTTCTCTCTGACTACCCTAGGACGCGGATGCGAGGAAAAAATTTTTTTAATTTAAATGTATTATTTTTGTTATTTTTTCCATATAAAAATAGCATATACTATTACAGGTATCACAATAATATGTCATTGAACTCTAAGCTTCAAACTTAGAGTATGGAATTCCCGAACATAGCAAAACAGACGCAAATCGTCTACCCGTTTATGTTAAAACTTACGAGTTTGAGTGAACATTGCCCCATATGAACGTAAAGTGACTTAATTTAACTGTTTGAAAAGTTTAAATGCTGGAAAAACAAGATTGCATTGGATTTCATTTGAAAAAAAAATCTGTGGATAACTAAATGTCTTAACACTACTTTCTTTATGACTAACCTGCTATTTGAGAAGAAGCGTGGAGCTGAAAAGAATGCCTATTTGTTTCATGCTAAGATATTAAAAAGCGCTGGATTTTATTTATTGAAATTTTAATTTTAAATGTAGATTGAAAATTGAAATTGTACAATTTTATTACAAAAGAAATATCTAACATAAAATGCACATTTGGATAAAGAAACAGTGACATGATTGACACTGCCATCACTGCCCCCATATTCTTAGTAGAGGCGTTAAGTTATTGCTGTATCCCACACACAGTAGGATAAACAGAAGGAACCTAGTGTTAAAGCACTCCGTTCCTCACTTCCGCCTAGTTTAGTGTAGTAGTAGTAACGCCGTCCTCTAGTTGATGAACGCCAGAGCGATGAAAACGGAAATATTATATATTTCCACTCCTCGGGTGGAAATATTGGAACTCACAACCAGTTACTTTCCTGTCAAACTTTGTGCTTCTGCGCCACGCCTGGTCCCAATATATTTTTATTATATAACAATATTTAAATTTAATTTTTATATTGATTGAATTTTGCCATTAGACACACAATATCTCATATCCGGGCTGTTAGTGGAGAATTTATCTACCTATCATTGTAAATAAAAAAATGTACATAAAAAAAAAAATATTGTTTAAACGAGAAATATAAACGAATACGAATTCATACCCACTAACATTGCCCCAGCTAGGGAGTCAGTACCCATAGTATAGCACAACGGTGTACAGATTCAATATTAAACTTATAATACAATCATTAGAGGCGAAAGGGCCAAAGTTTCTGTTTATTCATAACCTTATAACGAAGTAAACGATAAGGAATTCAAATTCGTGAATTTACTAAATTGTCTTACTTAGTGAGAATCAAAGTAAATCGGCGCTGAACAATAAGAAATTTTGAGACTTAAGGATTAATTTTGCAAATGAGACCTCCCCAATGAATATTCAGAAATGCCACCATCTTTACTGTTCTTAACTAAATTTCAATATTTTGTAATTAACTATGTCAGCGTTTCTTTCTTTGAATGGCTGTGTACGAATATATTTATATTTAATAGTGTAAATGAGTTTTGTATGTGTGTTATTTTATTTTGAAAGAAGTTTTTCTAGAGACGTTTAGTTGTTTTCTCTTGATGTAACAATATATGGTGAATAGTAAAATCCGATCTTTTTGACTGGAGTAGTCATAAAGTGTTAAGCCTAAAAAAAATAGTAAATTAGTGCTAGTAGCCCTTTTGACGAGTGAAACCCTTACCGTCTGTATTTTACTCATTAATATATATTTATATTGCATTCGTAATAAATATGAAAAATATTACATTTCTGTACTTCTTCTTGTATTTGGTTTATCGATACTAAATTTCGTACTCCCATACTCCAAAGCCTTATTTCTCGTACAAATAGGTTGAAAATTTTTCTTCCATATATTGGTAGATACTGTCTTAAAAAAAGCTAGGCAGCTATTTTGATTTATAAAATAAATTGCCCTATAATTTCGTTTCCTTAATATTTTCAATCAGAATGCTCATTATTCACAAATCAAAAATATTTATCAATAGCGAAAAATATAAATAGAGTTAATTATATTGTATGTTAAAATTGTAAAGTAAAAATTCAATTTATCATACAAAATACACCGTAGAAGTTCTAAAATAGCTGTTTCAAAAGTCCAAGATTTCGTACAAAAGAGATTTACGTAGCAAATCTCTTGAAGTTTCGAGGTGTGAAATACGTATTCACAAATGCTACGCTGACAACACAAAATCTATTGAAGGTAATTTTCGAATATGTAACGTTTTTTACACGTCCACGTCGTAGTCAGAAAGAAATCAGTGTCAAGACACTTTGCTCTCGGTTATCGACAGAAATCGAGACATTAGGCATAGAGAGTGGCAGAAGACAATACTGCACATTGTCTTCTTATGGATGAGTGGAGGAAGGTAAATTATTTTAAATGTCTTCATTTCAGACGCTGTCTCATTTCACAACGATGGCCTCCTAGACTATATATAAGGAGTTTGTAGATTAATTAACAAACAAATAACCTCTCACCCCAAATACTTATACATATGTCGGCGCAACGACGAGTTAAATTATTATAATACTTAGATTAATCAATTTAAAACAACTTTTAATAATAATTTGTAAAGTGTTTTTATCATAAAGCCAATGCAAAAATAATAATAAAAATAGTAGGTGTGGCCCAGTGGTACAAGCGTGTGACTGTAAACGACTGGTTGTGGGTTCGATTCCCACTCGAGGAGTGGAAATATTTACTATTCCCATTTTCTTCGCTCTGGTCCGAGGTAAGGCGCGGCGTTAAGTTCCGCCACTTAACACGCTATGCCTCCGAATTCGGCGGAAAGTGGGGAACGGAGTGTCTTAAGACTGGGTTCCCTCTGCCTATCCTGTTGTGTGCGGGATACAGCGTGAAGCTGAAAAAAAAAAATAATAACAAAAATAGCAGGTAGTCTTGACTTGCTATTTGCAGTGTAAATACGCCGGCATATTCCAAACACGGGTGTCTCGCTTCAGTGTTCGGACAGTGCAGACCTCTCGGTAATAATATTGCGGTGCCTAAATAATAAACTAGGTTATCAATAATATTAAGCAGTTTTATTTTTAGACTTATCATTGTATATAGTGCCGATGTCACTCCTTTAACATATGTTAAGCTAGCTCAGGGCTTTCCTTTCGACATATACAATCTCCGTACCATCGCAGGTAAAAATATTATTGACCAGATTGATTTGTTCTCTTTCTATCATCTCGCTTGGATCTCTTATAAATATTTATATTTAAAATTCGCAGTGCAGCGCATTATTATATTATGCACACTGCTTATGTGTTCAATCCCTGTACCGCAGATATTATCGGTATATTTATTATACTTTCTCGGCTTTGGACAGAAATGGTGACGCTGGGTTCTGCTTCTAAACACACAAAATCTTTATACATTTGACTAATAAGTCATACCTTTTCTCGCTCCAGGCTTCTCTCACAAACAGAAAAATGAAAATAATTTCAATATACTCAATTCACGAAAATCGAACCCCCAACCATTAAATTAATATTCAGAAGCTCTCACTTTACCACTATAGCGTACACATAACGTAATAAACTAAAAACTTTCAAATAAAAGCTCAAATAAATTACATAGTTAAAGTTCCCTCCACATCTCATCAGTAATCATTAAAATGGTTTATTCGAAAACGAGTTTCAGTTGTTCGGAACTTTGGGCAACTTTTGATATATATTTTAGTGAAACTTCACTTTATTGAGCTCGATTTTCTTCAACTCGAGCTAAAGTATGAATTATTTTGTAAATAAGTATAGTATAGTATAGTATAAGTTTATTTAATCAACACAAGTTGTTATAATATCTACTAGCTTTTAATTTTAAGAATTCAATTTTGCAATGTTAATTGATTTGCAAATTTGATATGAAGAGTAAAAATAGATATATTTGGCCAGTCGGGGGGGCAATGGCACACGTGTGACTGTAAACGACTGGTTCTGGGTTCGATTCCCATATTTATATTTAATATTTCCATTTTCTTCGCTCTGGTGTTGAGGTAAAGCGCGGCGTTAAGTTCCACCACTTAACACACAATGCCTCCGAATTCGGCGGAAAGTGGGGAACGGTGTAACTTAACACTAGGTTCCCTCTGCCTACCCTGCTGTGCGGGATACAGCGTGAAGTTGAAAAATAAGAAAAAATATGTAAATGGCGTTAAATACCGTCGTAATGAAGCTCGTACTTGATTTCATTCTGTAGTCTTGCATCCAATTCTTGCTTTGAAAAATTGTTTATGTGTGTATGTAACGTGTAGATTTTTTTACCATGTGATTAAATTCGGCGTTAAGTTCCACTGTGTTATAAACAATATTTGTTAAATAGGCTAAAAATGAAGGAAATATAAAAACAGCCTGTGAATATCTAAAGTTATAAGGTTCTTTATAATGTATCTTTCATAATATAGAAGACGAACTTAATAGAAAAAAGAGAGGAGATAACTTTGGGTATATATTTTAGAGAAACTTCACTTTGTTGAACTCGATTTTCTTCAAATCTAGCTAAAGTATGAATTATTTTGTAAATAAGTGTATAAGAATAAGTTTGTTTAATCAACACAAGTTGTTTTAATATCTACTTTGCTTTACTACTAGTACTATAAAAGCTTTAATTTTGAGAATTCAATTTTGCAATATCAAAGTGTTTTTGCTATGAAAATTAGTATTTATTATACAGATGGCGTTAAACATCGTTGTAACGAAAATCGTGATTGTTATCGTTCTTTAGTCGTGAATTCGATTCTTGCCTTGAACAATATTTATGTATGTATGTATGTGTTTACCTATATATAGATTTTATCTCATTTGATTAAATGTCTCGTTAACTTCCACTGTGACACAAGCAATATCTGTTAAAAAATATTGTGTGAATGCCAGATGTTATATCCAAATTTTTGAGATTTTTAAGTGACTATATTTTCATTAAAACTGGTCGTATTGGAATTACAAAACACACATTTTAAAACTTAATGTTTCTTATTTTGAGATTATGAGATGAATTTTTTTTAAGAAGAGAAAAAATATTTATTTTTTTTACTTTCTTTTTTGTGGTCTATGAAGTTGGAATTTGAACTTAACCACTCGGATCGGATAACTTGTTTGTCCAGCTTCAACTTGCTGTTTTTAAAAGTTTGATACGTCCACTTCTCGCCGAGATATCGAACTCTGAATGGAAAAGGATCTTTTTGTCTTTAACCATCCATGCTATGAATTTTTGAAAACAGATATTATATCCATATTTACATTAATTTTAATATTATTCTTAAAATACCAAATTAGGGCAAACATACATACATATGTCGATTTCGAAAATATCATTAGTAGCAGCAGTTCCTTATTAATCTTTGTATATACAAATTTAAAACTACTAATTATTGTTTAAAGTAAAATTAATAACACTATTTATAAACTGACTGACATATATTATTAAGTTACTTCTAAATTGTTACTTGTAAATTCTTTTATAATAGTACCTTTAATTCTTACTAAATGTTTAACACAGATTCGAACTCGTGATCTACAAAATGATACCTTATCTCACTGTATCATCGATATTTATACGTAAAATTTCATTACCAAACGTCTCAAACAGTAAATATCCATTAAGAGAGGGTTGCACACTCGGAAAGGCGAACGTGACGTAATTATATGTACGGAGTCCTTAAGATTTTGCTATTGTGAGACATTATAGCTGAGAAATCCTTGAAATAATATGCCTATTATGTTATACGATTTTTTATTTTAAAAAAAAGTTACGTATTTGAAAATTGTATTTTTAAAGATATTGTTTCTTACTTTTTAACAAATTGTTAAAGTGTTATTCACACACTTAGGAAATTGAACTTCTTTCCATTTAGAAAATGTATAAAAATTTGAACGCAGAAGATTCGAACCCGCGCCTCCTGGAAACCGTCCAGGCGCTCTAATCGCTAAGCCATATTCTAGTACCAGCTGCATCGAAATTTTTATACGTTTTGTGATTATTGTAGGTTCTCTTCTCTAGGCTCTAATCTCGTTTGGAGTATTTTTATGAAATAGAACAATTGTTTAACATGATTTATTTGTTAATATAGAACATGCTTCTCTTTGAACCAGTAAGATAGTAATATTTCCATACGTTCTATAACATTATTATGAAAAGGATTTCTAAAGATTTTCTATAAACTTTCTACACCGTTCAGTATAATTTTATTAAAAGGGTTTTTCTAAATGAATTAAAATATAGGTAAAACTCCAAATTAAAATTAGTATTAGCAACCTTTGCAAGTTAGTAGTACCTAATTAGTAAGTAAGTTCAACACAGTTACTGCACCACGATAACATTTTGTTGTCCAAAATAAATTATAATTTTGCAATGTTTGCCCGCGAATTTGTTCACATAGATTTTAAGAAAAAAACATAATTCTAAAATAAAAGTAGACGAAGGAATAATTAAGTCAGCTATGTACAAGTTTCAACAAAATCACTTATTTCTATAAAGATTTAAATTATTGACTGTTCCAAATTTCAGACTCCTGTCTGCATAATTTTTATATGGAGCCAGTCGTGGTGCAGTGGCAAAACGAGTGACTATAATCGACTAGTTGTGGGTTCGATTCCCATTCGAGGAATGGAAGGAAGTTCCGCCACTTAACTCGCTATGCCTCCAAAAATTGGCGGAAAGTGGGGAACGGATTGTCTTAACACTAGGTTCCCTCTGCCTACCCTGCTGTGTGCAGATACAGCGTGAAGCTAAACAAATATTTATAAACAATTTCCTTTCACTAATCAATATATAGATAATATTAGAGTATATAGTTCATCGTGGCAGTGTAACAGTGTAGTGGGTTGAAGTCCCATTCGAAGGAATGGATTTTCGATGCGTTTTCCTGAATGAATAGTAGCGTTGCGTTCCGACACTCAACACGCAAAGTATTTTGGGCACAAAGTAGAGCTAACCAGAGAGTCCTAGCACTAACTCACAAGAACATGATTTGCCTAAAAAAAAATAATTTATTTTAAAAAAGCAGTAAAGTTAAGCATATAATATAATATAATATCAGTAAAATCTTTAACAACTTCCATAAGAAATATTAAACAGAATCAGCTTTAATAAACATAAACAAACAGCGTTGATGAAGGCAAACTTTTCATTTCGTGTAATTACGACAAGCCCGTGATTACGGAACAGTATTTTACAACCGTACTAATAGCCATTGATATTATAATTTAGTTGGAATAAGCTGTAAAAATTTTAAGAAAACTGGGGAAAAACTGTTGAAGATGTTAAATTTACTTTGTTATTTTAAATTTTCGTTTGTTTTGAGTTTTTGTTTTGGGAGAGACTGAGACTGTAAATGTTACGGTTGTAGGTTCAATTCTCATTCGAAAATGAGTATAAATTATTTTCATTAAACTGAAAACTAAACTGCGTGGCCAGTCGTGGCCCAGTGGCACAAGAGTGTGACTGTAAACGACTGGTTGTGGGTTCGATTCCCACTCGAGGAGTGGAAATTATATTTCCATTTTCTTCGCTCTGGTGTCGAGGCGCGGCGTTAAGTTCCGCCACTTAACACGCAAGCCTCCGAATTCGGCGGAAAGTGGGGAACGGAGTGTCTTAACACTAGGTTCCCTCTGTCTACCCTGCTGTGTGCGGGATATAGCGTGAAGCTATTTAATTTTAATTTAATTTGAAAACTAAAAATATTTTTCACATCATATGTGTGTGAATAAATATCTAAATTTTCTATTTAGTACATATGTCTAAAATATACAGTAATAAGTAACGCTAACGAAACGCAGTGGACCGTTTGACTTGATAGTCACAGTCTGATGACTGTATAGGCAATGGTTCAATTCCTAATATATGTACATACTAGCGGCCCGCTGGCAGCTTCGCCGCGTGAACTACGTAACTGTTTCTTTATATTGCAACTCTCGGGGTTGATTTTTTAAAAATAAAGTGGATTATGTTTAACTTTGGATTATCAACTATATATGTATATTCCAAAATTAATTAAAATCGATCAAGCGGTTTAGATTTTTCCAATAAACTTTCAATAAAAAAATGAAAAAGTAGCAGTTGTTTGACCATGGATTATTTACTACTATCATTCTAAATTTCATTCAAATCGGACCGGCAGAATAGCCGTGAAAACGTGATAGAGAAACAGACAGACTTTCGCATTTATAATATGAATATGGATTTATAATATGAGTAAGGTATATATATGCTCTTTGAATTGACTAATTTTTTCCACCTTGCTCTGATAAGACAAAATGCGACGTAGAGATACGCCATTCAACACTCATTTTTTTAATTCTGACGGTACGAGGGAAACTAAACATCTTGATACTACTTAAGTAACACCTACTTTACTATGCGGGAAAAACGTGAAACTGTAGAATACCCCGAGAAGTGGCTACAAGGATAAAATAATATGATTGTTACAAAAACAACCTATATATACCTTAAAAACCAGAACAAAAGATAAATTAATCGCCTATTATGTGTACCAAACGTCTGCAAACGCGGATTAAATTTCAATATCTCAAACACTTCGACGCTAAAGTAACAATTTGACCGATTTCATATTATTTTTTGCCCACATCTTTCGTTTTCTACGCCGCATACGTCATATTTAGTGTTAAAACGTAATATAATTGTAATAATGTTGTACAAAAATCGACTTTATTTCACTAACAATAGGTTTTATTATGGTATACGTAAATTTATTCAATATTTTCTTTTGAAAAATCAAGTATTGTCCACTAAATCCGGAAGAGCAAGGCCTTTTGTAGCCAGGATTTGTGTTTCTTGGGAAGTTTCATTCATCATGTCACATATAAAATATATCATAACGTTTTCAATCGTCAAAAAGTTACTGTTCCTTTTTTTGTTAGAAGATAAATACATTTTGACAAATATCTCTCTCTCTCTCTATGATGATAGAGAGTGGTTATTGTAGTGACTAAATTCTCTGCTCTCTTATTACTGTTAAGTTTTACGTATTTCGTTTTTTATAATTTTATTTTTTTTACCTTCTCACTGTATCCCGCATATAACAGAGTAGGCAGAGAGAACCTAATATTAAGACACTTAAGTTAAGAACATCCCCATTTACCGCCAAATTTTGGAGGCATTGCTTATTAAGTGACGGAATTTAACACTGTGCTTTACCTCGACATCAGAGCGAAATAAAAAGTAACATTAAATATTTCCACTCCTCGAATGGAAATAGAACCCATTCAAAGTAAAAACCACTACTGGCATGAAGTGCCAAACTTCGGGCCAAAGAGCTATATTTGAAGAACCAAATTAAAAAAAAACCAAGTGGTGTCTAAGAAGAAGAAGACTAAGAAAAGACTATTATTTTCTCAATTTTAAGTTTATTTAACGGACATTGTATGCTGTGTGGTGGTACTCTACACTGCACCAGACCATCGATTTAAAAATGACTATGTAAATTTAATGATTTAATAACTATCCTATATTATACAACCAACGTTTTATATCAATAATCGATTTTAGATTGATCTAACAATCGTTTCTTTGAGAAAATCTAATTTTTGAGTTAAATATGTAATCCTTATTGCCAGTAACCAATCTAAGGATCGATTTGGATCGATTATTGAGCGTAAATCATATTGAACAACTATTGCATTTTATAAAAATTATTTGAACGAATTTCGAACTCACAATCATCGTCTGTTATATATGGTAAAGAGTGCAACAACATATCACACTCTCAGAACTAACTGACATTAACAAAAAAAAGGAAAATTTTTTTTTAGCTTCACGCTGTATCCCGCACACAGCAGCGTAGGCAGAGGGAACCTAGTGTTGAAACATTCCGTTCCCCGAAACAAAATTTCAATTTTTACATACGTAACTTTCTTTCAATTTGTATATTGATTTACATTATTCTTTCAATTTGTATATTGATTACACGTTATAGTCGTATAACATAATAAGCATATTATTTTAAGGATTTCTCAGCTAAAATGTTTCACAATATCAAAATCTTAAGGACTGCGTACATATAATTACGTCACGTTCGCCTTTCCGGGTGTGCAACCCTCTCTTAATGGATATTTACTGTTTGAGACGTTTGGTAATGAAATTGTACGTATAAAAATCGGTGATACAGTGCGATAAGGTATCATTTTGTAGATCGCGGGTTCGAATTTGTGTTAAGTTTTTTGGTATTAATGGTTACTACTACAGAAATATTCTACTGATTTATTTTTATAAAGAAAGCCAGATAAGTAGTTTTATAACATCATTAAGACAGTCTTTAGTAAGTCTTCATATTAACAATTTACACTAAGCAGATGTTTTAAATTAGTTGATATATCACTTCTTTAGAATTAAAGAGTGAAGAAAATGGTAATATTAATTGGTAATATTAATTTTTGGAATAGGTCACCTATTCTAAAAATATCAATTTTTGAGAAATGCTAAGTAAAGATTTGCAAACAAGTTTTTATAAATTAATTGTCATGAAACCATAGTGAATGCTATTTAATGTAATTGTTAACTTTTTTCCGTTACCCACTTTGAGCCGAATCCGGTGGCATTGCGTGTTTAGTGGCGGAACTTAACGCCGCGCTGTGTCTAGGACAGCGGAGCAAAGAAAATGGAAATATTAAATATTGCCACTCCCCGAGTGGGAATCGACCCCACGACCAGTCGCTTTACAGTCACACTTTGTGCCACTGCGCCACGGCCCCAAAGGTGCAATATGTGTGCACTAATATATAATTTTAATAATAATGAAAGGCTTTAAGTAACTTAAATATTTGGAATTATAAATTCATTCTGGACTCTTTGCAAAATTGCCACCCATAGCCTAAAGGCTAAAAGGGCACGTATATTTTAAATTATTTTCTCTTCTCCCCTCCGAGTAACAAGACAAAACGTAGCGGTTAGTTTCACACACTGTCAACGACTTGTAATGTCAAATACGGCAGACAGCGAAAAAAGGAGTGTCTTAAAACTAGATTCTCTCTGGTTACGCTGCTATGAGAAAAAGCATGAAGCTGTAAAAGTGTGAATATTAAATATTTAAAGATTAAAATCCAATAATGAAAAAAAAAACATCTATTTCATATATTTTTTAATAAAATTTATAGTTTAAATTTCCCAATTCATTTTCGTTTTAATTAACGTCAGTTCACACGACTCCGATACTGTAATTAATAAAGCATTTTTAACAATTATTCCTCCACTGAAATGGTCAATGTATCGGAAATGTACTGTATGTAAAATTGCTGTTAACAGAAGAAATGTATGGATGAATCTGTCGAGTAAAACAGGTGTTTATATCTTATATGACTATCGAAGAAAGTGTTAAATTGGTCAACATTTTAAAGTGTTAAATTTAATTTAAAATAAGAGTATGTTAATGGATTAATATTGTTGATAAGTGTGACTGTAAACGACGGGTTGTGGGTTTGATCCCACTAGAGGAGTGGAAAATATTGAATATTTCCATTTTCTTCGCTCTAGTCTCGAGGCAAAGCGCGGCGTTAAGTTCCGCCACTTAACACGCAATACCTAAAAATTCGGCGGAAAATGGGGAACGGAGTGTCTCAACACTGCCCTCCCCTGTTCCCTCTGCCTACCCTGCCATGTGCGGGATACAGCGTAAAACTAAAACAAAATAGAAACAAAAACCTTTTAATTTGGCCACTCCAGAAAAAAAAGCGCGGCGTTGAGTTCCGTTTCTCAGCACGTTTCAACAGCGGGCTTATAATGGAAAACGGAGTGTCTTGACACTAGGTTTCTTTTAACAATGGGGGAGAAAGCGTGAAACTATAAAGGGTACATAATAAAAAAGTGACTAACATTTAGAAATGTCTTAACATGCATTTCTGCGAATGAAATTAGAATTCTGAGCCATTGTTCAGACTAGCACGTCTCAACTAACGCTGGTATGATGGCAGTAAATTGCATTTGCTATTATATAATTGTGTGATAAAATAGTTAACATTATTAAAGAGTTGGGGCCAGTTGTGACGCAGTCGCACGTACGTGTGACTTTAAACGACCGGTTGTAGGTTCCATTCCCACTCGAAGGGTGGAAATATTTAATATGTCCATTTTCTTCGCCTGGTACTGAGGCAAAGCGCGGCGTTAAGTTTCGCCATTTAACACGCAATCTGAATTCGGCGGAAAGTGGGGAACGAAGTGTATTATATTATACTGCTATGTGCGGAATACAGCATGAATCTAAAAAAATTAAGGAGTTATTCACTTAAGATATAAAAAAATAAGTTCTGAAACGTTTTTCATGTACTAAATGCGTGAATAACTCATTAAAACTGTTAAAAAATATTTTGCAAATAGCATTCTCTCTTACCAAAAGATTAATCATAGAAACTATCTGTGGGTAGCAATGGTTTGTAAAAATCTTATAGTAATAAGAACACAAGAATTTAACACAGAAGTAGAACGGATAGTTTATTGGTTGGTGCGCATAGACTTGGATTTTTAAAGAGAAACGGGTTCCCTTCCGGGAAATCCTTCTGTGTTCAAATGTTAGTTAATTAATTTCTAGAAATGAGTATGTGATACATATTTTAATCGGCTCGCGCCTAAATAAGATAAAGTCATATACATAGTCAAAAGTCCTTTTTTATTATGATTATTTCTTAGTAATGTTAATGAAGACAATAACGAAACGAAAGAGAGAACGAAAGAACAATAAGATTTTTTTCTTTACCAGGCGAATTGGCAATTTGCGTCAACTAGGAATCGAATCTACCACACTCACGTGTAAGCAGACAAAATTCCACTATGCAATGATAGCAAAGACAATTTAAACTAAAAATTTTAAGCGTCAATCGTCAAATTTCCAGTTTTACAGCAGTATTAAACCATACGGATGCGCATCATGAAACACGTGTATTAATTTTACTGCCGTCAACGAGAGGGAATTAAAAGCTATATTATATGTAAAAGTGTTGGTATAAGTAAATGAGACCATCGTATCGCAGCGGAAGAGTCTCAAATGTTATTGATTGTGGGTTCGAATCTGGCTCGGGGATCAAATCTATCTAATTATTCCATTTAGTATGATTTCTCAGCGTCTGGCGAGATGTAGTGTCGCATGTAGTGTCTTGACACTCAATTCTCAACTTGATTACCTACTAAAAATTATTTATATCCTTTTTTAAATTCTTTTGAATGAAACAAAAAAAAGTATTCAAGGAATTTGGCAAATAATTTATTCATTTTTAGTCGTCTTTTATATTAAGAGTAAAACGCCACGTATTCTTATGAGCAGAGTAGTCTAGTGTCAATACACTCCGAACATTACTTTCCACCTGAACTACCGACATTGCGTGCTAAGTTGATGACCTCAACGACGCGTTTTGTGTCTAATGACATAAAAACTTGCCTTATATTCTAAAATATAATTAAATTTTTCGAGTAAATTTTAAAATCTTAACAATAAATCAATCAATAAATATACAATAAATAAATCAATGTTAGCAGATATATAAGTTTAATAGCGGAATTAAACGCCGCCAAATGAAAAAAAAATCCACCTTGAAATCGATTCTACAATACTTTTTAAATACATTACATTTACGTCTTCAGTAAAAAAAATAAAATAAATGAAACATGTATATCATGATTTCTTATATATTAAAAGCGTATAATAAAACCATCACATCGTATCACGAATAACGAATATTCGCTCGATTTGCGAGTCATGATCGCTAACGGTCAGAAACTTGCTGGTCATTGTGAATGATAAAAGAAATAATATATACATTATAGAGTATTTATACAATACAATATATATCTTTTTTTGCTTCACGCTTTTATTCACATAGTAGAGAGAATTCAATATCGAGATAGTCCATTCTCCACTTTCCTTGAGAAGCCGAGGTAGTTCGTGTTGATGCGGAACTTAACGCCGCATTTTGTTTTTCCGGTGTAAAAAGCAGCCTCACGCTTATTCTCGCTTAGCGAAGTAATCAGTAATCAGTGGGGCCAGTCGTGGCGCAGTGGCACAAAGTGTGACTGTAAAGCGTTTTCCCGTGGGGGGACGGGTTAAGAATACAATTCCCCCCCGCCGCTGGGTAGTGTCCCGTAAAAGGCGGGTAACCCAGTAGTTTGGTGATAGGAGATTCGATCTCCGACTGGCTCGCGACCACTATCATGTCAAAGACGAACCGCAAAATATCTTATGATGTGTTCCGGTTCGATGGCATGTAAGCCAGCTCTCCCTATTCCCACCATTCCCATCCTTCCTCCCTCCTTTTGTCCTACATTCCCAAGGCTGGCAACGCATCCATAACTTGAATGTTGTGGATGTCTATGGGCGAAGGTAACCACTTAACACCAGGTGGGCCTTCAGCTTGTTTGCCTCCTTAATTCCATAAAAAAAAGCGACTGGTTGTGGGTTCGATTCCCACTCGAGGAGTGGAAATATTTAATATTTCCATTTTCTTTGCTCTGGTGTCGAGGCAAAGCGTGGCGTTATGTTCGGCCACTTAACACACAATGCCTCCAAATTCAGCGGAAAGTGGGGAACGGAGTGTCTTAACACTAGGTTCTCTCTGCCTACCCTTCTATGTGCGGGATACACATGAGTGGGGAAACTCAACACCGCACTTTGCCTCAAATACCAGAGCAAAGAAATGAAAATTTAAATATCGTCATTCTTCGACTGGGAATCGAACTCACAACCATCTCTTAACAAGCTGTCCCACTGCCCCACAAAATAAAAAAGAAAAAAAAACATTCCTTAAATGTGTATGAAAGATTTGTACAAAAGCTGACTTTATGTTAAAATATATAAATTTTATTTAAAAGGAAATATTTATTAATGATTTTATATATTTAATGTCATCTCATAAATAATCTATATAAAGTGTCGGGACATATTGTTAAAATAAAATCAAAAATCATATCGAAATATTATTTATCCAAATAAGCTATTACAATAACTTTCGAATCGAAATATTATTTATCCAAATAAGCTATTACAATAACTTTCGAATAGTCACTTTTAAACATTTTTAAAGTGTTCTTCCACACTTAGGAAATTATTCAAACTTTCTATGAAATGTCTTTTTCGAATAGTCAGTTAAATATTAATGTTGTCATTTTTACCGGAAGTTACCATCGGCTCGGAAGGCAATTCTGCTGAGAAGAACTGGCCAGATACTCAACAGTTGTTCTTTTAATCTCTCAACTATCATAAAATACCAACAGCTGTACATTTCCAAACGGCAGAATTGTTATAATATTATTTTTAGTACAAATACACTTAAAATATTTAAATAGCGTCTCAAATAACTATTAAGTATTATATCAACGGTACTTACCTTAACCTTCGTCAATTAACTCGCAAACCACAAATAATTATTGCTATTCAATATGACATTTTCACGACAAGTCAAATCAGTCTCTCGACATCTTAACTTATTGATTAAAATATTTTTTTTTTAGCTTCACGCTGTATTCCGCACCCAGCAGGGTAGGCAGAGTGAACCTGGTGTTAAGACACTCCGTTCCCCACTTCCGCCGAATTCGGAGGCATTGCGTGTTAAGTGGCGGAACTTAACGCCGCGCTTTGCCTCTAATATCAGAGCGAAGGAAATAAAAATATTAAATATTTCCACTCCTCGAGTGGGAATCGAACCCACAACCAGTCGTTTACAGTCACACATTCGTGCCACTGCGCCACGACTGGCCCCATTAAAGTGTCATTAAAATAATAAATTATACAATAATCTTAACATTATATATAGCTTAATATTATACTTAATTATTTTGTAGTGGCCAGTCGTGGCCCAGTGGCACAAGCTAGCAAAGGGACATTCGTCTGTCAATTAATAATAATTTTATTAATTGACAGACGAATGTCACTTCAATCTACCTGTTACCACAGATTACTGTAAAGCGTTCGAAACGCCGGGTTTTCTAAAAATATACGCGATAATTAATTTAAAATATTGTTATTTCAAAATTATTATCAAATCTTCACTATTAAATTGTGAAGTTAGAAAAGTGTTAAATGCCACGAATAATGTTTAATATACATAATGTTTTATTTCGTTTGGCAATTGGAGAACAGAGTGTTTTGAAACTCAGTTCTCTTATCTGCAAAACAGAAAAAAAGTAAGAAAATGCATCAATATACTTGTAACATTTGAAAGTGCTATTCACACCCTTAAATAAAGATCATTCGTAGAATAACATTTGGGTAACAGAAATTTATAAATAATTCTCTATAGAGAATCTAACAACATAAATAAGTTGTAATAAGCGTATAATAATTTCAACGCAGGCGGTGGAAGCACCCATTGCTTAGTGATCAGAGCACTTGGACGGCTTCCAAGAGGAGCGGGTTCGAATCCTGCTGCGTTCAAATTTTTATACGTTTTCTAAAAAAGTATTTTTCAATACATCAACATATATATAAAAATTGCACAAAATATTTCATAATCTACTTTACTTTTCTCTACTATGTAGCTACTTTTCCTTACAAAGTAAAAATTGAGTTGCCTTATTTGATTCTATTGTTAAAGTTGCAAATTCAATACTGAAATACACTGCAGCTCGATAGTTCTTGGTATCTACTTGGGAATTTGTTCATGCATTCCTTTTTTTTTTATTAAACACTTTTGTAATTGTTGTTTTGTATGTAATTTAAAATATTCTTCTGAACTGTGCTCCTTAGAAAATATGTGGCGTTAAATTCCGCCACTTAACACGCAGTGTCCCGATTTTGGGCGGAAAGAGGAAGACGTAATATCTAGACACACTCCATTCCCCATTTTTCGCCGATTGTTGGCATAACTGGCCAACTTAACGCCGGAACTGTGGCGGAACTTAACGCCGCGCTTTACCTCGATACCAGAGCAAAGAAAATGGAAATACTTTATATTTCCACTTCTCGAGTGGGAATCGAACCTACAACCAGTCGTTTACAGTCACAGATTTGTGCCATTGCACCCTAATTTTTTTATGAGTTCCCCATAAAATTTAACCGTGAAAGTGTCATGACAATGTTTACTCTTTAACGACCATGCTATACGGGAAATAGCGTGAAGATAAAAGCGTGAAGCTTCATATTATATATATCAATACTAGGCTGTTATAGTGACTTTTTTTTAAAATAATTCGTTTGTCATTAAGTTTGTTATTTGTATTAATCAATATATTTTAAACTCTATGTACTTTTAATATATTGTACACAAATTTAAGATATAGGATTTTAAATGTATTAATATTGCTCTAAGATACTTTGATTAATATTTAAATGACATAAAGTGTATATAAAAATATTTTTAATGATTTAATTTTAATTTGACGACGTAGGAATACATTGTCCTGCTTCTTAAATATCAAAAAAAATGTGAACGGAGTAGTAAATCGTTGTATATAAATTAAGTATGGTAAATTATATAGCCAGAGGCTAACAAGGCGCAGTGTCGTGAGTTCGATCTCGAGTCGGTAAAATGATTATATTCGATGATTATTTTCATTTTTCTGCCCTATTAACACAAAATGAGACTTTGAGTTCCTCCTCCTAACACGCAGTATCTTGAATATCAGGAGAAATCGGAGAACTGAGTATTATGACACTAAGTTCTCCCTGATGAATGATAGATAGATCTGGATGAATCGTAAATCTTGAAAAAAAAGATGATTTAAATCTTTTTTAGCATCCGAAACTTTGACAATTTTTTTCTTTATAACAAACATATAAAAAATTTCGCTATAGCCTATAGGTAACATCCACTGCGGTGAGGTGATTTGGAAAGCTCAATAAATCTACTCACTGCTAAGGCTTTTATTAAAAAACTTTTAAGAATTTAATTCAAATTCCAAGTTCGCTTCTTTCAAATTAATTCTGAATAACCTAAATTATTCAGTTATCGCCGACAGTTTTTGAACTATTTTAATTATATGCTATATATTTATATGATATATTTAATTTGTTATTATTTATTTATTAAAGGCCGTTGTGGCGTAGTGGGACAGAGTTTAATTGTCACGCGATTGTTTTGGGTTCGATTCTGACTCGAAAAATAATTACACACTGATGAAAAAACTAAAGGATCATAACTAAATTCCAAATTTATCGAGCTTTTTTAAGTGGCTGAATTTTCATCAAAAATAGTCGCATTGAAATTAAAAAACAAGCATTTTAAAGCTTGTAGTTTTAAGATCTTAAGATGGAAAAAAATAGTATTTTTTAGTAACTTTTAAAAACAGTAAGTGGAAGCTGGATACACAAGTTATCCAGTTTAACTTACTGTTTTTAAAAGTTCGATACGTCCAGCTCTCGCTGATATATCGAACTCTGAATGGAAAATAATCTTTTTGTCTTTAACCATAAATATTTCAGCAACCGCTGATCGCACAAGAAACGTTAGGAGTATTTTTGAAATCTTCAATAAATTTTCCATAAAAATCAGCTACAGATTTTTGGAAAAAAGTCATCTTTATCTTTACATTAATTTTAAAAATCATGGCTTTTTTGTTTCATTCGATCAATTTTTTTATGAAAATTAAAGAATTGCGATGTCGACAAAAGAAAAGAAAAAATGATTTTTCAGTTCTTTTCTTGCTTTTTTATTGATAATAGTGTTTACATTTATAGTTTAAAATAAATACTCTAGTACCATAGACAAGGCGCGGCGTTGAGTTCCGCCACTCAACTCACATGTCTCGAGTTCGGGCGGAAAGTGGAGTGTTTTAATTAGGTGCTTTCTGACTACTGTGAAAGGCTTTTCCTTTTCTGAAGCTGCTTTTTTTGTTTTTTGTTTTATAATATTAAAATTAAGTGAAGCAACCTCTCTACATGGACATGATTTAAAATTTTATTGCAATTTTAAGCTATGTTCTTGTTTATTTCTTTTATATGTCAAGTATCTAACTTGAGGGACTAAGTAAGGAAAAATATGATGTTGAGTTTTTATACTACTGTATTCGTATTTTTTTTTTTCAAGTTGTTCCTGCATGTATTAATAAAGTGACACATAGTAGCCGTAACATTCAAAGCTACTTTATTGGTAGTTTGTCTGCGAGTAAAGAAATATTAAGCTTTTTTTTATTAGATTGAGCAAAAATCAAATATTTTGAAAGCAAGTGGCAAATTAAGTATTAATTGAAAATTTAAGCTTTAGCACTAGGTCTCTCTCTCTCTCTGCATCTTCTCTGCTCTATTTAGGAAATACGTAAGGCTAAAAAAATAATGGCAACATTTACTTCATAATATTTACACACGTATATGTATATCTATTCTTGGTAATGAAATTATTTGTGTGTAGGATATTTTACAGTAAAAGTAAACATGATGTGTACCTTTAAACAAGTCATTGAGACATAGATTAGGATTTTTATTTAGAAATAGTATATGTTTTCATTAAATATGTATAACATATTTAATTTGTCTATATAAAGTGACCAGTCGTGGCCCAGTGGCACAAGCGTGTGACTGTAAACGACTGGTTGTGGGTTCGATTCCCACTCGAGGAGTGGAAATTATATTTTCATTTTCTTCGCTCTGGTGTAGAGGTAAAACGCGGCGTTAAGTCCCGCCACTTAACACGCAATGCCTCCGAATTCGGCGGAAAGTGGGGAACGGAGTGTCTTAACACTAGGTTCCCTCTGCCTACCCTGCTGTGCTGCGGGACACAGAGTGAAGGTAAAAAAAAAAAAAATATCTCTTTTTAGTCTCACGCTTTTTCCTGCACAACTTATTAAATTTATGAAATAGCGTAAAATTTGTAACAATCAAAAGTAATCTAGTGTAAAGACATTTGATTCCGCAAGTTGAGTAGTAGATTCCAATGCCGCTGCGCTTTGTCTTGTCACGAGGGCAGACAAATATTGCTTTTACTTATTTTTTATTTTATAATTTCCTCATTTCATTTGGTGATTTTGCATGTCAATTTTTGTATTCGATAATGAGCTGAAACCGCACTTGTTCTAGCGGGATTTACTAAAACTAGCTACTTTTCCAAAAAAAATATAATGTAACTTAACCTCAAAATGTATTTTAATAATCTCAACTTTCCCCTCATGCATATACAAAGAAAATGTAGTGTTAAAACATTATACATCCTCTATAATATCGTCTAATCATGGCCCAGTGGCACAAGCGTGTGACTGGTTGTGGGTTCGATTCGATTTCCATTTTCTTCGCTCTGGTGTCGAGGTAAAACGCGGCGTTAAGTTCCGCCACTTAACACGCAATGCCTCCGAATTCGGCGTAAAGTGGGGAACGGAGTATCTTAATACTAGGTTCCCTCTGCCTACCCTGCTGTGTGCGGGATACAGCGTGAAGCTGAAGAAGAAGAATAATATAACAAAAAAAACATATAATATGTTTTTTTGACATATAATCTGTTTTGCGAATTCATGTTATTTAGCATCTATGACCAATCAAGCCTTCCTCTAATTTGATTAATCGCCGATACTAGACGTCTTTCAGTTCGACCGTTTAGTTCGAAGTAATTAGAATTACTAACAGTAAACTGCTCTAATACGCTCCAATAGTATTCGTATTTACAGACCTAGCTTATACGTTTTAGATAACTAATGTAATTAGTTTAAGATGTGATTGTATATGTGATCGTTATGGGTTCGATTCCTATTTGGGGTAATGATTTTTTTTATTTTTATTTATATCACGTGGGGAACGGAGTGTCTTAATACTAGGTTCCCTCTGCCTACCCTGCTGTGTGCGGGATATAGCGTGAAGCTAAAAAAAAAAAAAAAAGGTTATATCACTACGGTCATAAGGTCTGTACCGTTTTTTTAAAATAATGTTTTCTTTTAATATAAATTCCTTTTTTCTTTCACAATATCTGAATATATGATGATTTTATTTAAAATATTGTCATTTTCTTGCTTTGGTATTAGTATCTTTATCTTGATATGCATGAAGCTTAAAAAATATCACATCAACAACCATTCGTGTTTGAGTTGATACTCCATTATTTTACTTTTGTCCGCGTAGCGGAACACAACGCCGCGCATTCTCTTATCATTAGAGCGGAGAAATGAAAAAAAATAAAATCGATAAAAAATATAATCGATTTCCTAAATGGGAATCGAACCCACAGCTGAACACTCAGACTTTACAAATGATATACTCAGAGTATTTGAATAAATATGTTTTAAAAATCGTAATAATAAATAAAATCGATTCTTACAATACACATACAACAAAACACAAGATGCAAACAAGTAAACAGCTTTAACTCAAAACGATCATAAAATAAAGCACTTATCCCTTCTAAATTACCCAAACCGCTATAAATTCTATATGCCAACGTGTACCGTAAAATATACCTACAGGTACACTTCATATTGACGGGAAAGGGTGCAAGAAAAAATATACGATAATCTTATACTATGGAGGTATGGTATAGGTAGGAGTAGTTTCTGCTAAAGAGTAGTTGGGATAAGATCATTAGTAGATGAAATTTTTAAATATTTCTCCCAATATCGAATTATGAGAATTAACAAAGGAACTGGGGCCACAGCAGGGGTCAGTCGTGGCGTAGAGGCACAAAGTGTGACTGTAAACGTTCTTAACACTAGTTTCCCTCACCCGGATGTGTGCGGGATACAGCGTGAAGATAAAAAAAACAAAGGAATAATTTGTGACTAGATTCTCTCAATTCAGGAATAAGAATATTATTTCATGTTCACGCATGTTGCCGCATAACACGATTGGGTCAGTGAGATATTAGTGTCAAGATACTCTGTTCTCTATTATTGTGTTGATTGGCACAACCTAACACCACACTTTAGCGTTAATATAGCAAGGAAATAATAATAGCTGAAATAATCATTCACGTGAACGGGAATTGCATCGTGTTTTAATCAGATAATCCTTAACGAATTCCACAAGATTTAACATTTCTTTGTGAAAAACAAAAAGTTTTAAATTAATATATTAATAAAAAATAACAAGTCAATATGAAAAAACCTTCAAAGTTTGAGAGGATTCTCATAACGTTTTTTAGAGTTATATACTTTCTTACATTATTGATGGTACGTGCTACATAACTATTCTTTCCTGTGAAAAAATGTTTGGATAGGTATTCGTTCTCTATAATTTTCATACTCACATTAAATTAAGTGATAAGTCACTCTATTCTCTGCTTTTCATATATTAAATGATTTTACTAAGGCAGTGGCTGAATCCGATCCTGCGTTTTGCCTTACTTTTAATCTAGATTTTTTTTTGCTTCACGCTGTGTTCCGCACACAGCAGGGTAGGACAAATTGGGGAGTTGATATAATGTCTCGAATTCAGAAGGAAAGTGAAGAACGTCAGTGTCTTGACACTCATTTCTTTTCACGACCCTACTATAAGGGAAAATAATCCAGTCAAAAGAAGTCGTGGGTTACTACTAGTCTATCCAAATATATAAGTCCGCCGTTACTATTTGATTGACAGATAAGATACAGCTATATTACATTGGCCGTAAAATGCTTACATTAATTCTATAGGTTCTTTAAAGAGACTAAGAGAGATCTGAGAAAGAAATTTATTGAAATATCTAAAAGAACGAAAAAAGCTGGATTGTACACATAATTACCAAAAATACTTTTTTGGAATTGAGATTCAAACTCGCGCCTCTTGGAAACTAGTTGACAAAAAAAATATTTGAAGCATTAATGTTACTTACATTTCAAAACAATGAAATCCCAATTTCTCCGCTCTATTAACTTGCATTCACCTATATTGAGTTCCAAACATCAATAATAATCCTTAGTTGCGTTAGAAACAACAATTCCATACTGTATTCAATATTTCAGGGAAAATCTATATCTAGCTCTATCCTATAAGCTTACTAAAACATATGTAGTTATGCTAACGTATCGTTTCATCCAAAGTGATGTGTGTATAAATTGTGTATTTTATTATAATTTATATCGACGTTATCATTACGAATTGTGACCGTATGAAACCTCGAAAAAATAAATAAATAAAATAGATACAGGAGTGTCTTGACACTAGGTTCTTTCTCGGTACTCGTATGCAGGAAAAAGCGAAGCCGAAGCTGCAAAAGACGTAAAAATTATACGTATTTCAGACTTACAGCAAAAGATATAAGTTATTTTTACTTTTAAACATTTTATCATATTTTAACAAATTTGAACGCAGCGGGATTCGAACCCGAACAAAAATAAGTTGTATTAAGGCGTATAAGAATTTCGACGCAGCGTGTAGTAGAACACATGGCTCAGCGGTGAAAGCGCCTGGACGGTATTCAGGAGGCGCGGTTTCGAATCCTGCTGCATTCAAGTTTTTACACGTTTTCTAAATATCTTTTACGTGTTATTTTTAATTTCATTTAATTTTATCAGTGCATTGTCTAGTTAATTTGTGAACACATCCATACAAGTATGTTGGATTTCCTGTTTTTTAATTTTCTTTTGTATTGCATTACCCAACTAACTAACATATGAGATATATCTTCAATGAGTAAGTTTATATGTAATATGAGTATTTAGAAGGAAAATTTCGAGGCTTGATGAATTCACTTGCGTTATTAAACCACAATTATCTTATATTCTTCAAAATTATTCTTCTTATAAATAAATAAAATAAAAAAAAGCCAAGAAAAGAATAATTACTTTAAAAAACAACAAAAAAAGCAGCAAAATATATAAAATTACCAAAAATTCTCTAACATTAGCATGTATATACGTGTCACGGGTTAAATATTCTCATTTTCCTCGTAGGAATATATAAAGAGGGTAATAACAATCAGGAAGCGTAATTATAGCGGAAATAATAAACATAACGGTTTAACCTCAAGGGGCAGGCTTGGTCCGAAACCCGACCTTAAATATTATGTAAGTGTGTATAGAAATCTTATACAAGACAATCGTTTTAGCTGTTTCACTTGATATCATTTTACCAGTTAATACTATTATATGCTTAATTTGGACTCTTAAAATGAAGAAAACTTAAATTTTAAAATGTTGTAAATACTATTTTTATTTAGCTTCACGCTGTATCCCGCACGCAGCAGGGTAGGCAGAGGGAACCTAGTGTTAAGACACTCCGTTCCCCACTTTCCGCTGAATTCGGAGGCATGCGTGTTAAGTGGCGGTACTTAACGCCGCGTTTTACCTCGATACCAGAGCGAAGAAAATGGAAATATAATTTCCACTCCTCGAGTGGGAATCGAACCCACAGCCAGTCGTTTACAGTCACACCCTTGTGCCACTGGGCCACGACTGGCCACAAACCTTCACCTATTTGAAAATTGAAAAACATTCATAGAAAACGTATAAAAATTTAATTTTAATGGGATTCGAACCCACCCCTCTTGTTAACTGTCCAATTACTCAGACCGCTAAGCCATAAACGTTGTATATTGGACTACCTAATACTATAATAATTTAAGCTATTTTTATTGTTACCTTAAAAAACATACCTTTTAAGTTTGTTTTTCAATAACTTAAGTTAGTATTTTAGCCCGTGGGGGGACGGGTTAAGAATACAATTCCCCCCCGCCGCTGGGTAGCGTCCCGTAAAAGGCGGGTAACCCAGTAGTTTGGTGGTAGGAGATTCGTTCTCCGACTGGCTCGCGACCACTATCATGTCAAAGACGAACCGCCAAATATCTTATGATGTGTTCCGGTTCGATGGCATGTAAGCCAGCTCTCCCTATTCCCACCATTCCCATCCTTCCTCCTTCCTTCTGTCCTACATTCCCAAGGCTGGCAACGCATCCATAACTTTAATGTTGTGGATGTCTATGGGCGAAGGTACCCACTTAACACCAGGTGGGCCTTCAGCTCGTTTGCCTCCTCCTTCATTCCATAAAAAAAAAAATAGTTAATAATACTTTAAACACTTTCGTTTCGTTCAATTTTTTATACATTTGCTATAAATGTATATCGATTACTTTTTCCAAATAGATTAAAATCCACTAGTGTTAAAATCTGCTGAGCTCGGCGTTAAAACGCGAAACTTTTGTTAACTAAAAAAATGTAGAACGGAGTGTCTACGTTCTCTCTTCCTCCCCGAAAACGCAGGGGCTAGAATATACATAAAAAAATCATCAAGGCGCGTTAGGAAAATATCAGTACTAACCAAGATTACCATAGATTCCACCAAATATTCTAATATTGTTCTATATCTTGATTTTCCGATTCATTTATTTTATTTCTTATCTTTCTTTGTCGATATCAAGTTAAATGGAGTGCATGAAGTAGATTGATCAGTTAAACTTAGATAGGAAACCCTTAATTCGTTACATTCGACAGTTTATTTGTACTGTTTTAATCTAATATAAAAATATCACGATCTGAAAAAGAATGATCGTTTAACGTAAAATAAGATACAACATAAAGATTAGGCCAGTCGTGGCGCAGAGGCACAACGACTGGTTGTGGGTTCGATTCCCACTCGAGGAGTGTTTCGCCACTTAAAACGCAATGCCTCCGATTTCGGCGGAAAGTGCGGAACGGAGTGACTTAACACTAGATGCCCTCTGCCTACCCTTAAGCCAAGCTTGTCAAGATAAAAAAAAAAACAAATAAAGATTTGAAGATTCCTTACGCTAATACCGAGCAAATTGAAGGAAAACATTATTTAGGTGGCAAAGCTTGAAGTAGCATTTTGCCCCCTTAGGTCTCAAATATAATAATATTAATACTATTTATATTTCTACGTTCTAGTTAAGCAAAGTAGAGCATTGATATCCGTCACTGAACATACGATATCGCGACTTGAGTGGAAAGTGGAGTTTGAAATACCTGGACAGTTCTCGTTCTCGATGATTACCATGCAATATTGAACGAAGGTAAATGCAATATATGTAATACATATTTTTATATGTAGGTAATACATTTTTTTTTTAACTCCACGCTGTATCTCTTGCGGGGTATTTAGAGAGAACTGAGCGCCAAACGCTACAGTCCCTGCACACTTCTTTCGCCTCGTCCGCTGTCATTAATCCCTTCATACACACCCTCCGGGGGTCCTCATACTTTTTACGTGACATTCCTCGAGTATCGTCGATACTGAGTTTTTGAAGGTCAACTGAGGTGTCCCTCTGCCTTTCTTATCACTAAACATACATACATACAATGTTATTCTTTTATAGGTTAACGATGTATGTGTTTACACTCTATTTTCTACTTAATTTTAAGGAAAAACAGATGTCTTTAAAAACATACAGTAATAATAATAATATGAACTCTAAAAGGTCATTTAAGTATAACAAGATATAAGTAAATCGCATACGTTTATCGTAACCGTTTAGTCCGGGGAACATACTCGTATAATACATCGTTATCCTTCAAAATTGCTCTTGAAATGTCACTTGTAAGCGTTATTATATGTGTGTATATATACAGGTTCAAAATATATGCATTACTGTTTATATAATAGAATTATATGAACATTCAGTCTGTTTATATTATGGTAAAAGAATGGAAAACATTTTTAGAAAACGTATAAAAATTTTAACGTAGAAGGATTCGTCTTCTTGTCGAAGAAATCGATATGTCCTGGAAACTGTCCATCGTTATAATTACCAGCTAAACGGAAAAAAACATATTATATAAAAATGTTCTAGCCATTAAAACCTAATAGTGTTTTCAATATAAACGTGATAATTGTAGGTCCGATACAACTCGAGGATATTATTTTTTTCTTTTTTTTAACTTCACGCTGTATCCCGCGCACAGCAGGGTAGGCAGAGAGAACATAGTGTTAAGACACTCCGTTCCCCACTGATGTGATATGATAATATTTAAATTATATTTATTTGCCCGCTCTAGTAAGACATATCGTTGGATTCTACGAAAAAAGTTTGACGCAATTTTTATTTAAATGGTATTATATTAAATTAAAAATTTTGAAAAAACCCACGACGGTTTAATTGTAATTGAAAAAGGATAAAATAACTAGAAATCCCCCGCCTAAAAGAATATATGTAACGAGATGATGGGGACGACTTCGTCGGAGCTGCCATTACTTTAAGTTTGCTAACTTCTCCTAGGTTTTCATGCTGTTAAAACAGGTTTAGGAAAAAATTAAAATATTAATATGAATTTACAGTTTTGATAACTGGTATTCCTTTTAAAAACTTTAAGAACGAAATCTATACTGTTAGCTACTATATTTAAAATAGAGGTTGCAACTGGCAGCCCCCGACGAAGTTGTCCCCATCATCTCGTTACATATATTCTTTTAGGCGGGGGATTTCTAGTTATTTTATCCTTTTTCAATTACAATTAAACCGTCGTGGGTATTTTCAAAATTTTTAATTTTGTTTTTTATTTTAAACTTTTTAAAGTGACACATTATATATTATTACATAATTTCGAAATACTTTATATTAATCTTCATGCAAATCCAAAAGAAATTATAAGCCCAATGCTTTCTGGTTATCAAATATATATTGCAGCGCCTGGCAGATTGTCACTGTAACATTTTTAGGAAACTTAAGTCTAACCAAATCAGTGAAAATCACAAAACCCACTAGTAGTTTTGATTTTGAACAAACTAATTTATACTGGAGCGCCCCGTGGTAGTTTGTGATATGGCATATAAAAACACGCAACAATTAAACCTGAACCTATCACAGAAAACCGCATCTAAATAGATTTCACACAAAAATACAAGCAAATGCTTACTACAGCGCCCCCTGGTGAGGTGTCACCACGACACATATACGAGAACACGCGCTAATTGAGCCTGATCCTATCGTTGAAAACTGCATCAAATTCAGACTCGTAGTTTTAACTTTGCACCATCAAATGTTTAATGAAGCGCCCCCTGGTGAGTTCTTAACGTAAAAAAAAACTAAAAACATACACCAAGTAAAGGTAAATCTAATACTGAAAACTCTGTCCAATCGGACTAGTAGTTGTGGTTTTACATTAAATATTACAAACATTTGTTTACTGCAGCGCCCCCTGGAGTTAACACGATAAAGCATATCCAAGAACATGCACTAATTAAACTTGAGCTTATCACTGAAACTGCATCCAAATCGAATTCGTCATTTTAGCTTTGCACAAACAATATTTTACTGCAGCGCCCCCTGGTGACTTGTCACCGTAATATAAATTTAAAAACATGTACTAAGCAAAGCGGAATCTAATACTGAAAACTCTTTCCAATCGTACTAGTCGTTTTTGTTATACACAAAAAATGGAAGCAGCTACTTACTGCAGCGCCCCCTAGAGAGTTGACACATACTTGAAAATATGCACTAAGTAAACATACATGACACATATATGAAAATATGCACTAAGTAAACTTGAATCTATCATTGAAAACTGCATTCAAATCGGACTCGTAGTTTTAGTTTTGCACAAACAAATGTACTTACTGCAGCGCCCACTGGTGAGTGATCACCGTAACACATATATGAAAAGATGCACCAATTAAACCTGAACTTATCGTTGAAAGTTTCATCTAAATCGGACTAGTAGTTTTTGCTCTGCATAAACAAATGTTTACTGCAGCGCCCCCTGGTGAATTTTCACCGTAACGAAAAAACAAAAATCTTAAAATATGCACGAAGCAAAGCTAAATCTAGTTCTGAAAACTCTAGCCAATTGAATAAGTAATTTCGGTTTTAGACAAATAAATACAAGAAAAATTTTAGTTTTACACAAAAAAATACAAACAAATGCTTACTACAACGCCCCCTGATGAGTGGTCACCATAACACATATATGAAAAGATGCACCAATTAAACCTGAACCCATCCTTGAAAATTTCATCTAAATTGGACAAGTAGTTTTTGCTCTGCATAAACAAATGTTTAGTGCAGCGCCCCCTGGTGAGTTTTCCCCGTAACAAAAAAAGAAAAATCTTAAAATATGCACCAAGCAAAGATAAATCTTTTTATGAAAACTCTTTTCAATCGGATCAGTAGTTTCGGTTTTAGACAAATAAATACAAAAAAAGTACAAACAAATGCTTACTGCAGCGCCCCCTGGTGGTTTGACACGATAAAGCATATCTAAGAACATTCACCAATTAAACCTGAATCTATCACTGAAAATCTATCGAAATCAGACTACTATTTTTTGAGATAATTGAAAACATTCGTTTTCACGTAAAATGCTTATTGCAGCGCCCCCTGGTGAGTTAAGGCAATAAGACATATCTAAGAACATACGCCGATCGAACCTAAACCTATCATAGAAAACCGTATCAAAATCGGACTTATAGTTTTGGAAATAATTGACATAGTAATTTGCACAAACACACAAACAAACAAACAAACAAACAAACAAACAAACAAACAAACAAACAAACAACCTCTCACCCCAAACACATATACAGTCGCCGTTCCGTCGCGGGTAAGAGTAGCTTCGAGCTTTTCCCGCGTAGCATTGTAGTCAGAGAGGACCTGTGAAGACAATCCATCTGCCATTTTTCGCCAGCATTTGAGATTTGCGTTGTGTTGTGTTTTAAGATTTAAATTGTGTATTGAGTGGCGAAACTCAACGCCGCGCTTAGTTTTTGGTACTAAAGCGAAGAAATGAAAAGGAAATATAATCGTTTCTCCGAGAGGGAATCGAACCCACCCAACACTACCACACCACAACACACTGTGTCACCCGGCCTCAAGCAGTGGATTTTTTTTAGCTTCACGCTGTATTCCGTACACAGCACGGTTGGCAGAGGGAACATAGTATTAAGACACTTCGTTCCCCACTTTCCACCTAATTCTCAGGCATTAAATGGTAAGTGGCGGAACATAACGCCGCTCTTTGCCGCTCGACACCAGAGCGAAGGAAACGGAAATATAAAATATTTCCACTCCTCAAATAGGAATCGCACCTACAACCAGTCGCTTTATAGTCACACTTTGTGCCTCTGTGACACGACTGTGCCCCATTATTTTTATAATATTAAAATATACTATAATCACCATTTAATATTATACAGTAGGTACAACAAAACCAAAGCAATAGGTAGTCTACATCCATATAAATTTGGTATACCCTCAAATATTTTTTTCATTCCTGAAATGAAATATTTCAACGTTGATATATCGAATTCGCACTGGATCACATTGATTCAGCCTAAATCCCACTTGCACTTAGTTTTTGTCGTTAACCTAATAGCAAGTCATTTATTTCCAGAATCGATAAAATGCTGACGATAACTTATGTTATTATGTAGTTAAGGTTCAAATTTTCATTGCATTTGTCGATGTTTTAAAGGTCTATATTGGATAAAAATGTATAGGTGAATCTCTCTGCTTTCCGCTTTTTCGGTAAAGAAAATAGAAATGATACATAATACTTCAAAAAATTTTAAAAATTTTAAAGTGTTATAGGAAAATTGAAAATATATTTATAAACGTATAAAAATTTATAAAAAATTAATCCTGATTCTATCCCGAAAATTGCTGCTAAAAATGATGCGTTCTAATTTTTGTACGTTTTCTAAATGCCTTTTTAATGATATATAATAATTTCTTGATATACGAGTAGATGTTATCAATAAAAATATATTGTAATAGTAAGAGTAAGTAAGTGTATTAGAATTTCAAAGTAGCAGAATGTTGAAGGTATGGCTTTGCAGTCAGATCGCTTTGGACGGTTTCCAAGAGCCGTGGGTTCGGATCCTGTTACGTTAAAATATTTATGTTTTCAAAAAATATTATCACATCTTAAGTGTCTAATAACATTATAATGTGTATGTTACTTTAAATATAATTGAATCTAACACAAAAAGAAATGTAGAGTATTTATTTTTAAAATAATGTATTAGATAGACGCAATACAACACAGACAATGTTTCACTGTAATGACGATGGGTTATAGATTAGATTCCCATTCAGAGAATTAATCGTAATTTAATTATTTTAATTAAAATTTTATTTCAATTGTAATGGAAATAATTATATTTCTATAAATATGAAAAATAAATTATATATATTTATTCTTGGAAGGACGGAAATTCTTAATACTATAACTGACTAATAACTTGGTTAAAGAGAATTCTCAACCACGAGCTTTGTTTTTGTTCATTCTGTTTTTGCAAATAAAGTATTTTTAGTTTTTTCTTTTTGATTTTCTTCGCTTTGGTAAAACAAGGCCAAATCAAAGAGACAAATCGCGGAGTTGAGGTCTGCTACGCAACTCACAATGTCTCTAATTTTGCGGTTAAAATGAGTAACGGAATTTCTCAACACTAGTTTCTATCTGTTTGCTGTAGTGAAAATAGCATATACCTAACTTATTTTAGTATAAATATATAGATAATAAAAAATCAACAAGTTCATTGAACAAATAAAATAATATAAGAATTTATTTTGTTATTCTGCTTTCGTATATTTATATTTTGTAATAAGGTAATAATTTATAGCGGTTGTGAAATAAATGGAAGTTCTCACGCGTCCAATACCGCAATTAAACAATATATTGTCATATTGTGTCATCTGTTGTATGACATGAATTTAATTTATTATTTATATTGTTAATTCAACACTTGTAAAGTTTTATTCGTAAACTTAGTAAATTAAAAAACGTTTTTATAAAACGTTTAAATATTTGAAGGCGAGTAGCTTCGTAGAGAGAATCGAACTTGGATGGTTACCAAGAGGTGCGGGTTCGAATTTCACTGTTTACATTTTTATGTTATGTCTCTTTAAAACTATATTTCCAAAAGTTGTTATTTTACACAGCAAAAGAGAGCAAGTGATAAAATCGCTAAGTCCTTCAATTATTTCTATTTGAAGGACATTGTTTGTTGGTATAAATTTTCGCCCGAATAAGGAACAGGTATCGGATTTTTTAATATTATTTTTCAGATAGGAGTAAGTAAAGGACTGTTCTTCGATATGCACTCGAGATATATGCAATTGAACACTCAGTTTTTCGAATTTACGAAACTAAACCTCTCTTTAATTAAAGTAAGTATTTTTTCTTTGGCGGAACCCAACGCCGCGCTCTATCCTAAAAGAAAGAAGAAATGAAAATTATTTAAATATAATCTCCAAGTTGGAAACGAACCGACAACCCTCGCGTTTCAAAACAGACGCTGTTCCACTGCGCCACGATGGACAATATTTGTTCATATTTTTAATTACTTTTATTTCTATTAGATATATTATAATTTTATTTGTAATATATGTTCTTATAGACGCACTTACACAGTTATAGGTTCGACACCTATTCGTGACAATGATTATATTTATTTCTATTTATCTTTACCTGAAAAAAAAAACTGCATATAATGATCTACTTTCCACCAGAATTCATACTTATATTATAAATGCGAGAGAAAAAAAATAATTTTACAGCGCTATACATTCACAACAGCACAATCCTTACCACAAGTAGACGGAGCAAAGCTACCGGAAAATTTATGTGGGGCCGTCTCCAAACGTCTACGCCTTAATATCCCGTTTTGTTTGGCTTTCAAAGATTTAAGAAAAAAAAACTGGAGATTAAACTGTCCGCGGACAAATATTTCTTGTTAATACAGTTAACTTTCTTGTTATCTTGAATAAGTGTTGAAAATGGGAATTTAGTGGTGAAGCCCGGCTTTGATTATTGCTGAGTCATGGTACATTGGGGCAGCGTTGGGTTGTAAACGCAATGGGTGTGGATTCGATTTTCACTTGGTTGAAATGATTATATTTAAAATTCGTTTATCTGCTCTGGTACGTAAGAAAAAAGTGGTGTTGAGTTCCGTCACTTAACACACAATGTCTCGATTTCAGACGAAGACCTCTTTCTTCACAAAACGGGGTCACTTGACACTAGACTCTCTATGACTATCTGGGGATTAAACACATAACTGTCGCGTTTACCTGACACGGACTCCACTGAAAGAATTCAAAAATTCCAAATATCTTAATTCAAATAGACTTTTGCAAGCACTCGAATCTTCGAATGTCACTGAATCTTCGAATGAACACAAAGCTTTCGAGTCGATGGTATTGACTCGAAAGGCAGTTCTGATGAGAAGAGCCGGCATGAAACTTAACACTGTGTCACCACAGCTTCTATTCTGACAGATAAACACAACGAAAACTACAAAGTTTAAAGTAGAAAGTTGTAATCTGGAATGTCTGGAATCTATCTCCGAAAAATTTCAACTAGAACGAGATTTCACTTTTTACAATCGAAACTACCGATCATAGACACGAAAACAGTATGCACCTTCACGCTTTTTCTCGCATAGCAACCCTGCTAACTGTGAAAAAGCGTGACCAGATACTCCGTTCTCTACTTTCCGCCCGAAATCAAAACGTTAGGCAGAATTCAACGCTGCGCAGTAATCTAACCCACAATCATTCGCCTTTGTAGTTAACACTGTTACACTGCACTACTTGTGTGATAAGGGTCATAAAATCAAGCAAACAAAGCAATACATGACAACTTGTTATGTATTTAATATATAATATGTTAATATATGTGGCCAGACGTGGAGCAGAGGCACAAAGTGTGACTGTCAAGCGACTGGTCGTGGGTTCGATTCTCACTCGAGGAGTGGATTTTATTAATATTTCTATTTTCTTCACTATAGTGTCAAGGCAAAGCGTGCAATACCTCCGAATTTGGCGGAAACAGACAAACGGAGTGTCTTAACACTAGGTTCCCTTTACCTACCTTGCTGTGTGCGGGATATAGCGTGAAGCTAAAAAAAATATGTTAATATCATCCATCTAAGCAATCATTATAAAAATTCGTAATTCGTTATTTCAACAGCCATAATGGCTTCTTTATGCAACCAGAATTAATATCTTGCAAATTAGGCGCAAAAACGATAAATATTCACGAGTTTCTTCTAATCTTACTCTCTTAATACAAGTCCATTTCACTTCGCTTAAAATGGCGAAAACTTCAAAATGAAACTTAAATTTGTTATAATGTTTTAATTTGATTGTATTTTTGAATTAAATTGATTTTTTTTTTATTTTTTTTTTAGCTTCACGCTGTATCCCTTGCGGGGTAGTCAGAGAGAACGGAGCGCCAAACGCTACGGTCCCTGCATACTTCTTTCGCCTTGTCCACAGTCATCAACCTCTTCATACACGCCCTCCGGGGGGTCCTCATGCTTTTTACGTGACCTTCCTCCAGTATCATCGATACTGTGTTTTCGAAGGTCAACCGAGGTCTCCCCCTGCCTCGCTTACCACTCACCTTTGCTTCATAAATCTTTCTTACCATTCTTCCATCACTCATCCTCTCGACGTGCCCAAACCACCTGAGCACGCCCTTGAGCATTAAATGGATTTTTTTAAAATTTATTTAGTATTATATATTATATTTATTTTTTGTTATCTATACTTGTTTCCTAATTTATACGGTATTAGCGACCGCTCGCGTCTTCGCCTGCATCAGTAAACTACTTTTCATACAAACATTCATTTTCCTATTTCAAGCCCTATACATAAAGTGTTGATTTTTGAAAAAGATTAGTTTATTTTTGACCCTGGGTCAACTATTTTTATTCCGTATTTCATCCAATTTAAGCCTTTAGCTTGCATTTAAAATATTACTATGGATTGTTAGACTTAAACTGTTGATATAATACGCAGTTCTTGGTTTTAATATACTGTTAATTAAAATTTTAACATTTATGTTACATGAATGAAATGAGTAAAATATTTTTATTTGAAGCCATAGTGGCACATTGAGACAGCGTCTGACTGTAACCGTGATGCTTGTGGGGTCGCTTTCCACCTATAACAATTACATCTCTCTTTGAAACTAACCTCTGCAGAGTTCTGTAGAGCTGTAGGGGCCAGTTATGACTCAGTGTCAGGACAAGCGTGTTACTGTAAACGATGTGGGTTCGATTCCCACTCGAGGAGAGAAAATATATAATATTTCTCCTTATATCCTTAGATTCTCCGCTATGCCGGGAAAAGAGTGAAGCTGCTTATTTATAACTTAGAATATATAATATTGTTTTAAAGGAGGCCTTATCATTGACTAACAGGTGATATCCGACATCGTTTACCGATCAAGATGCCATACGACGCAAGGTTCGTATACAAATGCTTTAAATGGTTTACTAGTAAAATATATTTACACTAAACAAAATAGTCTAGGTATATTCATTATTCATTGAGCTACCGTCATGAATATTAACTGTGAAAAGTTATGATGTAGTCAAATTTGATTTGACATTAATTGACAAGTGAACGACTAAATAAATTAATATTTTACCAAAGTACTTAAGAAACAAGAAAATTTAACAAAAAATCTAGATATTTTTTGTTGAAGCTAAAATCATATTCTATTTAGTTTTTCAGCTTCATAATTTTTGTTGATAGTGAGAGAGAATCCAGTTTAAATATACTCTACTCTCAATTTTTCACCTAAAATTAATACATTATTTTTTGAATGACTGAACTTAACGCTGCATTTCTTACTATATTACCAGAACAGGAAAATGAAAATAATTGAAATATAATTTACCCCAAAAAGACAGTTAGAAAACGTAAAAAAAATTGAACGCAGCGGGATTCGAACCCGCGCCTCCTGAATACCGTCCAGGCGCTCTCACCACTGAACCATGCCTTCTACTACCCGCTGCGTCCAAATTCTCATACGCTGTATTACAACTTATTTTTTGTTAGCATCTCTGTAGAGAGATTTTTACAAATTTCTGCTACCAAATATTATTCTACGAACAATCGTTTGGTAAGAGAATTATTTCACATTTAGGAAGATTGAAAAAGACGTTTAGAAAACGTATAGAAATGTATAAAAAAAAAATTCCGCTGCGTTCAAATTATCATACGTTTTCTAAATATCTTTTTCAATTTTCCTAAGTGTGGAATAACACTTTAAAATGCTTAAAAAAAATTTACCCCAATCGAATCCACTGTCTATAGTAATTACAGTCGATCTTTTCCTAGACCTAGCACATTATTGTTTTTTTTCAATTCAAATATCTATAAGTATTTGATCCACGTACCCAGCGCTTATCGTTCTAAAGAGTATACAATTAGGGACACGGCAGCACATTGTTTCGTTTTATCTCGTCCACCGCAAGATTTACTGCGACAGATGATGCGATTTTTCACCTTACTTCCTTTTTATAAAGCAAAAATAGTGTATATCTTAAGATATTTTTAAGATGTTTATACATTGTTTTTTTTTAGCTTTACGTGTTTTCTGCATATATGAATGTAAGCATAAGGATAGTTTAGCGTCAAGACACTCCGCTTTCCGAGTTAGCTATATTATATTGTTTGTTGAATGGCAGAACTGAAAGTTGTTTTAACTCAAAGTTATGTTTTACTAAAATGAATAAGTGAAATAAATAATTATAAATAACAAGGGAGAGTCTAGTGTCGAGACACTAAGAACAGAGATTTTTTTTTAATTTAACTATGTTTTCAAGTGGAAATCGAACCGCACAACCATTACGTTTAAAGTCTTGTCACACTTAGTCTTGTCAAGTACACTTAAATAAATAAATAGCAATATATCTATTAATTTTAGCTTCACGCTGTATCCCGCACATAGCAGGGTAGACAGAGGGAACCTAGTGTTAAAACACTCCGTTCCCCATTTTCCGCCGAATTCGGAGGCATTGCGTGTTAAGTGGCGGAACTTAACGCCGCGCTTTACCTCGACACCAGAGCGAAGAAAATGGAAATATAATATCCACTCCTCGAGTGGGAATCGATCCCACAACCAGTCGTTTACAGTCACACGCTTGTGCCAGTGGGCCACGACTGGCCACATGGTTTTAAAAAAAATGTTTGTTGAATTGCAGAACTCAAAATAATTTTCACTCAAAGTTATATTTTACCAAAAATTAATAAGTGAAATAAATAATTATAAATAACAAGGGAGAGTCTAGTGTCGAGACACTAAGAACAGAGATTTTTTTTTAAATTTAACCATGTTTTCAAGTGGAAATCGAACCCCACAACCTTTACTAACCCGTTTAGTCTCCCTTACTCTTGTCAAGTACACTTAAATAAATAAATAGCAATATATCTATTAATTTTTGATATATAACACATAACAATACCTGTAAAGCGAAAGCTCAAAGTTAACAAACTTAAGTTCAAAAAGCTCATACAACTTTGTTTTAATCTATTAGCAAAGCATTGTATCTTTGCATCGTATACATATACGTATGTGTACGTGTAGGTGAGTCTCTGTTATACATACAGTAGTTAAAGTTTAAGCTGTTTTAAACTATTCCTTGTACTTTACTACTTACGATGTTTCACCGCTGGCTTATATTGTAGTTAGATAGACATCTGATATCTATATAGTATATATTTATATGTAAAGGAAAATTTGCTGACGAAGGTGTAGAGGGCTAGTTGTGGTCAAAAGTGTGACTGTAAACGCGACTGGTGGGTTCGATTCCCGTTCGGGGGAATGATTATACTTAATTTTTCAATTCTTCGCTCTGGTAACAAAAACAGAGCGTGCCACTGAGTTCGGCCACTCAACAAGCAATAGAAAACGTAAACATTTTTAGAAAATGTATAAAAAATTGAACGCAGCGAAACTCGAATCCACACCTTTTTGTAAACGATGACAACTGGCTCAAATTCAAAAATCTTATACGTTTCACGCTGTATCCTGCACACAGCAGGATAGGCGGAGGGGACCTATTGTTAAAACACTCCGTTCTCCACTTTTTGCCGAATTCGGAACTTAACGCCGCGCTTTGCCTCGACACCAGAGCGAAGAAAATGGAAACCCATACTTATATTATAAATGAGAAAGTCTGTGTGTTTATCTGTCACGCTTTCACGGCTAATCTACCGGTCCGATTTGGATGAAATTTAGAATGAAAGTAGTAAAAGTGACTAAGTCTAACATAGGCTACTTGTATCAAATATCCAATAGCTACTTGTATAATATCGAACCCACAACCAGTCGTTTACAGTCACACGCTTGTGCCATGCGCCACGACTGGCCCCTAAATCTTATAGGGTTATTACAACTTTCATTCGTTGTTAACTATATTCGTATACTTACTTACATATTAGTATTTTGAGTTCAAATACAATGCCAATTGAGACAGTAACTCGCTTATGTTACACGTAATTGGAACTTATAACCGATGCTGGCTCGATTAGCTCATGCAAATTGCTATTAGCTAGCCATATTGAAGTCTAAAACTGTTTAATATTTATTACTATTTTTTTTTCATTTATTTAGATAGATCTTTGTGATGGCCAGTCGTGGCGCAGTGGCACGCGGGTGTGATTGAAAACGACTGGTTGTGGGTTCGATTCCCACTCGAGGAGTAGAAATATTTAATATTTCCATTTTCTTCGCTCTGGTGTCGAGGTAAAGCGTGGCGTTATGTTCGGCCACTTAACACACAATGCCTCCAAATTCAGCGGAAAGTGGGGAACGGAGTGTCTTAACACTAGGTTCTCTCTGCCTACCTGCTGTGTGCGGGATACAGCGTGGAGCTAAAAAAAACATCTTTGTGATTCATTTTTCTTCATCACTATACTATTTTAAGAGATTTAAGTTTTCTTACCCCGATTAGCAGGGTCTTTCAAGAACAAAGTTTCAAGACATCCTGTTTCACACTTTCCGCTCGTATTCGGACGTTGTGTGTTGACAGTAATAAAAATGATTGAACAAGACATTTAGAAAATGTATAAAAATTTGAATGCAGCGGGATTCGAACCCGCGCCTCCTGAACCGTCCAGGCGCTCTCACCACTGAGCCTTGCGTTTAATCCCACTTTAAAAATAAAAATAATATTATTACCCGGACTGAGAATCAAACCCACAACCAATTTTGTTCATAGTCAGACGCTTTCTTTTTACGTTATGATAGCCTCAAACGTTTCAATTTACAAGTATTTTACCAACAGCAAGCATTTAATAATAATTTCAAGATATTTACTCAAAAAAAAACAAAATTAAAAATTTTGAAAAAAACCCACGACGGTTTAATTGTAATTGAAAAAGGATAAAATAACTAGAAATCCCCCGCCTAAAAGAATATATGTAACGAGATGATGGGGACGACTTCGTCGGGGGCTGTCACTACTTTAAGTTTGCACAAACCTTCTCATAGGTTTTCATATTGTTAAAACAGGTTTGGCAAAAAAATTAAAATATTAACATGAATTTACAGTTTTGATAACTGGTATTCCTATTAAAAACTTTAAGAACGAAGTATACTGTTAGCTACTTATATTTAAAATAGAGATTGCAACTGACAGCCCCCGACGAAATTGTCCCCATCATCTCGTTACATATATTCTTTTAGGCGGGGGATTTCTAGTTATTTTATCCTTTTTCAATTATAATTAAACCGTCGTGGGTTTTTTTCAAAATTTTTAATTTTGCTTTTTATTTTAAACTTTTCAAAGTGAATAGATATACATTATATATTATTACATAATATCGAAATACTTTATATTATTCTTCATGTAAATCCAAAAGAAATTATAAGTTCAATGCTTGCTGGTTATCAAATGCTTATTGCAGCAATTAAACCTGAACCTATCGCAGAAAACCGCATCTAAATAGGTTTCACATAAAAAATACAAGCAAATGCTTACTGCAGCGCCCCATGGTGAGGTGTCACCATGACACATACACGAGAACATGCACTAATTAAGCCTAATCCTATCTTTGATAACTGCATCCAAATGGGACTTGCAGTTTTAACTTTGCATAATTAAATGTTTAATGCAGCGCCCCCTGGTGAGTTCTTAACGTAAAAAAAAACTAAGAACATACACCAAGTCAAGTTAAATCTAATAGTAAAAACTCTGTCCAATCGGACTAGTAGTTGTGGTTTTAATTTAAATATTACAGAAAAATGTTTACTGCAGCGCCCTCTAGAGAGTTAACACGATAAAATATATCCAAGAACAAGCACTAATTAAACTTGAGCTTATCATTGAAACTGCATCCAAATCGAATTTGTCATTTCAGCTTTGTACAAACAATATTTTACGGCAGCGCCCCCTGATGACTTGTCACCGTAATAATAATTTAAAAACATGCACTGAGCAAAGCGGACTTTAATACTGAAAACTCTTTCCTGTCGTACTACTCGTTTTGGTTTTACACAAAAAAATAAAAGCAGCTAGTTACTGCAGCGCCCCCTAGAGAGTTGACACATACACGAAAATATGCACTAAGTAAAAATACATGACACATTTATGAAAATATGCACTAAGTAAACTTGAATCTATCATTGAAAACGGCATTCAAATCGGACTCGTAGTTTTAGTTTTGCACAAACAAATGTACTTACTGCAGCGCCCCCTGATGAGTGGTCACCGTAACACATATATGAAAAGACGCAACAATTAAGCCTAAACCAATTCTTAAAAGTTTCATTTAAATCGGACTAGCAGTTTTTGCTCTGCATATGCAAATGTTTACTGCAGCGCCCTCTGGTGAATTTTTACCCTAACGAAAAAACAAAAATCTTAAAATATGCATCAAACAAAACTGAATCTAGTTCTGAAAACTCTAGCCAATCGGATAAGTAATTTCGGTTTTAGACAAATAAATACAAGAAAAATTTTGGTTTTACACAAAAAAACTCAAACCAATGCTTACTACAGCGCCCCCTGATGAGTGGTCACCATAACGCATATATGAAAGACGCACCAATTAAGCCTGAACCCATCTTTGAAAGTTTCATCTAAATTGGACTAGTAGTTTTTGCTCTGCATAAACAAATGTTTAGTGCAGCGCCCCCCTGGTGAGTTTTCCCCGTAACAAAAAAAAAAATCTTGAAATATGTACCAAGCAAAGCTGAATCTTTTTCTGAAAACTCTGTTTAATCGGATCAGTAGTTTCGGTTTTAGACAAATAAATACAAAAAAAGTACAAACAAATGCTTACTGCAGCGCCCCCTGGTGGTTTGACACGATAAAACATATCTAAGAACATCCACCAATTAAACTTGAATCTATCACTGAAAATCGTATCGAAATCAGACTATTATTTTTTGAGATAATTGAAAACATTCGTTTGCACGTTAAATGCTTACTGCAGCGCCCCCTGGTGAGTTAAGGCAATAAGACATATCTAAGATCATACGCCAATTGAACCTTAACCTATCATAGAAAACCGTATTAAAATCGGACTTATAGTTTTGGAAATAATTGACATAGTAATTTGCACAAACACACAAACAAACAAACAAACAAACAAACAAACAAACAAACAAACAACCTCTCACCCCAAACACATATACAGTCGCCGTTCCGTCGCGGGTAAAAAAGTAATTAAAAATATGTTTATGTTACATGTAAATAATATTGTTCGTCTAACAACCATGCATTTGGTAAACTAGAAAAGTCAATTTGAACTCGCCGATGTGGAACTGTTTTTATTTAACTTGCATATATATAAGTTATTTTACATTGAATTCGAAATATACGCGCAGAAAGGATATTATGGTAACGTTCTGTTTGAAGCGTTGTTAGTAGGAATAAAGAATTGTTTTTTAGCTTCACGCTGTATTCCGCACACAGCAGGGTAGGCAGAGGGAACCTAGTGTTAAGACACTCCGTTCCCTACTTTCTGCCGAATTCGGAGGTATTGCGTGTTAAGTGGCGGAACTTAATGCCGTTCTTTGCCTCGATACCAGACCGAAGAAAATGGAAATAATAAATATTTCCTCTCCTCGAGTGGGAGTCGAACCCACAACCAGTCGTCTACAGTCACACGCTTGTGCCACTGCGCCACGACTGGCGCCAATTGAAGTGTTAGTGAATACCTCTAAGTACTTTTAACTTTGTTTTACAATTTCACTGTTTTTCTCCTCAAAGTGGATAGTCGGAGGGAATCTAGTGTCAAGACGCTCCGTTCTTCACTTTCAACATGAATTTGAGATATTTTGCTTTAAGAAGCGGGACTCAACCACGTTATTCACGTATCTTAACTAGCAGAGAGAAGAAATTAAAGTAATTTAAATGTACTAATTTTCCGAGTGAGAATCGAACCTAGAACCAATCGTGTTTCATACAAATCGGTAAGATTCAGCTAGAATTAACACCTTAACTTAATATATTATTATTATTCTATTTATCTCATTAAAGTCTACTAGAATTAATCGGTGCAAGAATTACATTTATATCAATTGCATTTGCCCAGTTAGTCAGCGTCTGTATAGCGTTGGTTGTGTGTTCGATTCATTGCCTTCGCTTTAGTACCTAAGACATCGCGCGGCGCTGAGATTCGTTATTCAACACGCAATGCCATACTTGCGGGTGGAAAGTGAGGGATGAAGTGTCTTGGTGCTAGGTTCTTGCTAACTACTCCACTTTACAGAAAAAGCGTTAAGCTATTAATCTTGAAACAAACCGCTGATTTCCACCACTTAACACGCAATGTCTCCGTTTCGGGCGGAGAAATCAGAACGGAGTGTTTTGACACTAGGTTCACTTTGACTATCCTAGTGTTCTTGTAAGCACGATTTAATCTTATATGACTTAAAAGCACAACTACACACTAACGACCTTTGCAAACGTATAATAAACCACACGAATCGTTAAGATTAAGCTATTTTATTTCGTTCTTATTCAAATCCCGCGGAATGCAGCTACGATATGAAATTTAAATGAACTCAGGTACTCTAATTTTAGATCCTTTTGTCATTCAGTCGTCCACAGTTACAGTTCTAGAATTAATGTAAATGATGAATTTCCAAGTTTCACTTTGTTAGATTGTAAGAATTCTTTGTGTTAAATAGTTGTGGAGTTACGGAAATTTTGAAAAGCTTATTTAAATTTGTGAATGGAAATAATTTTAAAATGGTACAATTATAATAAATTATAGAAGAAATGTGTAAAATTTTATTTAAGTAGTCGTGGCGCAGTTAGTCGGCGTTTGAATGTAAAGCGTTGGTTGTGGATTCGATTCCTACTCGGGGGAATTCATCAAATTCAAATGTTCAATCAATGTTCAAATATTCATTGCCTTCGCTCTAGTACCTTAGGCATAGCGCGGCGTTGGGTTTCGCAATGTCTTAATTTCGGGCGGAAAGTGTCGAATGGAGTGTCTTGGTGCTAGGTTCTGACTGACTACCTTCCAGAAAACTAACCCCTTTTTACAGAAAATGCTTTAATCTATTAATCTATTTATAACTATATGTTACTTAATTAACAGCACAATAAATATTAATTTGTGTTTATAGTTAAGAAACCATTAAAAATCAAGGAAATAAAGTTAAAATGAAGCGTTTGTAGCAAAAAGCTTTTGGTCTTTACTTACACTTCATATTATAAACGAGCAACTGTTGAGTTTCTATGGCTTTTCACACCAGAACTGCTTTCTAAGCTGGAGGTACCTTCATACTGTACATAACTTCTAATATTGAAGATAGACAATTTTACATTAATTAATATGATTGTTTTGAAATGGTTTTAATAGTTTATTAAAATTTGAAAAAATATGATTTTATTTACTGGAGCCGTTTATGGTTCCGTGACAGTGTCTGACTGTGAGTGCGATTAGTTGAGAATTCAATTTCCACTTGAGGGAATTATTATATAATTAATTTCCTTTATTACTCTGCTCAAGTACCAAAGACTTCTGTCTTTGCATTGATTTCTGCCACTAATCTCACAATTTTATGTCAATGTCTGCATTTCGGGCAGAAAGTAGAGAAAGGAGTTTCTTAAAATGACGTTCTCTATGACTATTCTAACATACAGAATATGTAAATAAAGCTCTCATAAGGATATTATATGATTTAATTTTTTTAAGATCCAATATATTTTATTATATATAATATAAAAAAAATGTAATACACCTCACGTTTCCACTTTCCGAATTACAAATAACTATGCTCTAAGCAACTATCTCTCTGGGAGAATATCAGCAGTCTAATAGAGATTTCAACATTGCACTTTGTTTGTTCCACACCTATTTGCGTCTAACCTGAGACCATTGGAAGCAAATGCATTTTAGTGTCGGTAGATTATATATCGACAATGTTATAAATTAATCGTTTTTATAATATTTTTTGCGGACGTTGAATGTAATATTTATTTAAATAATTAAATAAATTTAATATTAGACATGTTTTTTATTGTAAAATAAGGAAAATAATAGAAAAATAATGAAAGAAAAAGAAATGAAGAGCTAATAGTTAAGTGACAGTTACGATACGATGTTATAGTAATCCAGATGGAATATATTTGGCCGAATACGCGTTGATTGTTTCGATTCGACTTTCACTCCATATACCTACTGATTATAAAAACAGAACATATTTACGAATTTGGTACTCTAAAATGCACAAGAAGTGTTGTCCTATCAATAAATTTTCTTAACCTACTCTATAAATTTATGAAAATTACGAAGAAAATGATAAATATGTTAAGTTTATACCATAATACTGGTGGACACGTCACCTTAACCGATATACATTTTTTTTTCTTTTTTTTTTTTTTTTTTTTTTTTTAGCTTCACGCTGTATCCCGCACACAGCAGGGTAGGCAGAGGGAACCTAGTGTTAAGACACTCCGTTCCCCACTTTCCGCCGACTTCGGAGGCTTGCGTGTTAAGTGGCGGAACTTAACGCCGCGCTTTACCTCGACACCAGAGCGAAGAAAATGGAAATATCATTTCCACTCCTCGAGTGGGAATCGAACCCACAACCAGTCGTTTGCAGTCACAAGCTTGTGCCACTGGGCCACGACTGGATACATATATCAGTTATATAAAAGTATATTTCAATCATATGATTACGTTATTCTATTTTCGCATAGCAGAGTGATTAGCATCATGCCACTCCGTTCTGCACAATCTACCCAAAATCGAGACATGGCTTGTTACGTAGCGTAGTTCAACGCTGCCCACTATCTAGGTCACGTACTGTAGTATGTAAAATGTTTATTTTATTTATTTAATATTTTCCTAATGAATTATTACGATTGGCTCCCTACGTTTCGCTTCCACAATTATGAAAGAAGTCATACTCCATTTGCATAATATTCGTAAAAAAGAAAAAGATTTAGCTTCTAATAGGCTCACATCTCGACTAGTGATGTCCTTAATAAATCAATACCTCAATATATTATCTAAACGAAATCTTTTCATCGTAACACGATGGACATCCCATCCCTACTACAGAAGAGACCTTAATAGTCCAGCACTTTGCTCATTTTACATTGCGACCGCTATTTTATGTGTTAACCACCCTCTGGTGTGTGCTTGAGTTTCCTTCGAATTTCTAACTTTATTTGTTCTTAGTGTTCTAGTCTAGAAATAAAGCGATACTGTGACTTAGACATTGTTTAAGTTAAGTAAGTACGATAAACATATATTTTAATATTAAGTACATGAATATTGTTATTCTCTTTGTAATATTTTAAAGACCTCGTTGTGCTATGAGACTATGTCTGACCTTAATCGTGGTTAGTTGTGGATTTCAATACCACTGAGTGGAGTTAAAAATAAAATCAGTGGAATTAAGCTTTGCCGCGCAATGTCTATTTTTTCAAATTCGAGTGGAAAACTGGGAGTGGACTAGTATGGAGACTAAGATTTAAGGAAAATGATTATGCTAGGTTTTTTTAGCTTCACGCTGTTACCCCGCCGAGGGTACCTAGTGTTAAGAAACTCCCACTTTCCCCACTTTCCGCCAATTCGGAGGCATTGCGTGGCGGAACTTAACGGCACGCTTTTGACTCGACACGTCGAGCGAAGAACATGGAAATATAAAATATTTCCGCACCTTGAGTGGGAATCGAACCCACAACCAGTCGTTTACAGTGACACTCTTGTGCCACTGCAACACGACTGGCCCCAATTATGCTAGATATCATATATGTTTATCAAAAATCGTTCATAATCATTATCTCGAACTATGGCTGCTAAGCCATAGGTTCTGCATTCGGTTACGTCGACATTCTAATAGATATTTGTAATTCATTACAATCTTAAGTGTGTAAATAACCCTTTAAAAAGGTTAAAGAAATGTTTATTAGTCAATATTATCAAACAATGAACGAATGTACCAAAAACAGTAGTCAAATGTAATAATCCACTTTCCCCAATAAACTCATTGCAAAGCTTCCTTCAAAGTACTACAGAGTTTGCTCCCAGATTTTCTACTAAAATACAAAATTTCAAGAGATACAAACTTTCTGTTTATTCATAACGATATAATATCTATACAAATAAATAAAATTGGAGTGTCTGTTTGTAATCCATACTAATATTATAAATGTGAAAGTCTGTTTGTCTGTTACGTTAAACTGCCGGTCCGATTTGGATGAAATTTGAAATGAATATAGTTCTAGATCCAGGGTCAAACACAGGCTACTTTTTTTACAAAAAAATCAACCCGTAAAGGGTTAAATAATGGTTGAATGTATGTATGAAATATATAAATCGCTTGAACGATTGTAATGAATTTTGGCATCAAGATAGTGACGTCAGCATAAGTTACTTTATTTTTCAAAAATTTACAAACGCAATATAGCGAGATAGCCATAGTCGCGTAGTTCCCGCCACGAAGAGTGGGTCTCTAGTATTATAATAACCGATTTACAAAGTAAACATCTATGTAAATATTTTGTACGGCACATACAAATTTTATTTTACTATTTTTGGCTGTCTGCTTGTCTGTCTGTTACTTGGTTTAGGTAAACTCTGGAACGGCTGAGCTGATTTTGAAGGGGCTTTCACTGGTTGATAGTTGATGTAATAAGAAGTAACTATGATTACTTTTTTGAGGTTTTCCTAATTTCACGCGGACGAAGTCGCGAGCATAGCTCGTAATAATATAAATAATAGCGTATTCTGAAATTTTGAATCTATTTAATTGTCTTAGAGTAAAGTAAATCGCCGCTAAGCAATAAGAAATTATAATAATTAAGGATTAACTTTGCAAATGAGGTTTCTTATGAATATTCAACTTACCCACCACCTTACTTGATTTTGTTACTTCCAATATTTTATCACAATATTTGAGTGTCGTTTTGAATTGAATAGAATTTATGATATTATTTTCTTAATGAGAATGAGGATTTGACATTATTCGTGGCTGACTTTAAATGTGATTGGTAGTGGCTTCGATTCCCACACAGGGTAATGATTATATTTAGAATTATTTAACTTTTTCCGTTCTAGTACAAAGCGGGACATTGAGTTCTGCCATTCAACACCTAATATCTGTATTTTGGAGGGAAATTAGAGAACGAAATGTCTTGTACGAAACACTAGTTTCTCTCTGATTTCTCCGCTATGCTAGAAAAAGCGTGAAGATATTTACATGTTCATTTATTTCCTTTAAAACTGATTTTTGATATTTTCCTTTAAAACTTAGTGACTATATATCATAATTTAGGTTTTATATACATTTTTAAACATTTTTAAACTGTAATTCCACATTCAGGAAAATTGAAAACCCCTGGAACGCATTGCTCAGTGGTGAGAGCGCCTGGACATTATTCAGGAGGCGCGGGTTCGAAACCCGCTGCGTTCAAATTTTTATACGTTTTCTTTAAATGTCTTTTCTAAGTTTTATATTTTACTCTGTGTTCTGGTGAACAAGACAATGTGTGACAAAAAGGCATCCCAACACGTGAACTGAAGCGGAACATAAAGCCGTTTGTCTTACCACACAAATATTTTTATAATATTTTTGATACAATCATTCCTCTGAGTGGTTCATCGACTTTCGACCTCAACTGCCTGATCGACCCTCAACTACTTGCGTTTAGAGCCACACGATGTCTCACTGCACCCCGATGGTAACGGAAAAAAATATAAAAAAACACATACATAACGTACATTATCAGTTTTAAATTCATGTATGTATGCTTGTAAGTTGATTATAGTTCAAAATCGCATGAGTAAACGTGCAGAAATTCAAACAACTTTGTTATAATCTATTAGTAAGACTATTATATCTCGTGTCATACAGGTGTATGTAGGTTACAATGGAGTTAGAGTTTAACTTGTTTTAAACTTACTTAATGCGCTACGCTGAATTTATTATGTATTGCTTTAAAGTATACTCTTGTATCTGGTTGTAAAATTGTGTGGTAGTTTTTATTGGTAGATTACCGTGTAACTAAGTCTCTTTTTTTTCGCTTCACGCTGTATCTCGCACACAGCAGGTTAGGCAGAGGGATCCTAGTGTTAAGACACTCCGTTCTCCACCGAATTCGGAGGCTTGCGTGTTAAGTGGCGAAAATTAACGCCGCGCTTTACCTCGACACCAGAGCGAAGAAAATGGAAATATAATTTCCACTCCTCGAGTGGGAATCGAACCCACAACCAGTCGTTTACAGTCACACGCTTGTGCCACTGGGCCACGACTGGTCACAATTTTGTTTTTTTACCGTTTTATATTTTTATATATGATATTATACGATTGTTTTACATTTTAAATGAAATTATATTGACTAGATTAATAAATAGTAGTTTTTCGCTGTATTAATCTTGTCAAACAAAATGTGGCATATAAGTTAATAGAGATCACATGGTGTATTAAATTAGATTGTAGTTTTTTTACCGTTTCTCACTTTTTCCCCATGGTCAGAGAGTACCTAGTGTCAAGACACTTCGTTCTCCACGTTCAAAATAATATAATTATAATCATTCCCCCGAGTGAGAATAGAACCCACGTTTACAGTCATACACTGTCCAAATGCGTCACTGCTATATCGAATTCGTAAATCTTTTTACTTTAAAAATGCATGCGTCATATACGTATGCATTTTAACTTTTTTGTTACTTTAACAAAAAAATATTTTAATGCTATAATACTCCAATATTAGGGCAATATTTACATTAGATTTTTAATAATGTGCGAGGTTGTATAGGTATGCATTTGAAAAAAATGAAATTATTTTTTCGAAATTCGAATTTTCTGATATCATCTTAATCAATGTCTGTTTTTAATTTATATTGTATAAAATAGATAATTTGATATTGGGCAGCTTATAGATTTTAACCCGTGGGAGGACGGGTTAAGAATACAATTCCTCTCCGCTACTAGTTATCGTCTCTTAAAAGGCGAAATCCAGTAACTATTTAGTTGGTAGGAGATTCTTTGTTTCACTATAATGTAAAATCTGAACCGCCAAATACTTTATGACGTTTTCCGTTTTTATGACAATTTAAGCCAGTACACCCTTTTCCCAACCCCATCCTTCTACCTCCTTCATCCCCAAGGTCACCAACGCATTTACAATTGCTCTAATGTTGTAGATATCCATGGATGAAGGTAGCATTGCATTCCATAAGATGCTTCTTCTGCTTGTTTGCCCTCTTTTACAATTAAAAAAATATATATTCCGAGGTTCATTAAATATCAACAAAAATATACAGACTTTTCCACAAATCCTTCTAAGAAAATAATTATTTTCATATCAATAAAATAATTATCCAATATTTATTTCAATTTTATATTATTTAACAAATTACTTTAAGTTTTGTCAATTAAAACTTAATCTTAAAATAATTTCACTAATTACAATTTGTCTGTAATTTAGTTACAAAGCAACGAAACATTGGATTTATTAAAATATCAAACTTAATAACATTCTGTTGAAATTAAATATTAGTTATTTTCATTAAGTTAATATTAACTTTCATTTCAATTATAAACTAGATACTCTGAATAAGTAAATTTATTTATGCTCTGATTAATAAAATATATACAAATAAATATAAATGACAGTGTCTGTTGGTAATATTAAAATAAGCGTTTTTCACTAAACGCATACAAAATTAGTGGCCAGTCGCGGCCCAGTGGCACAAGTGTGTGACTGTAAACGACTGGTTGTGGGTTCGATTTCCACTCAAGGAATGGAAATATTTAATACTTCCATTTTCTTCGCTCTGGTATCGAGGTAAAGCGCGTTAAGTTCCGCCACTTAACACGCAATGCCTCCGAATTCGGCGGAAAGTGGGGAACGGAGTGTCTTAACACTAGGTTCCCTCTGCCTACCCTGCTGTGTGCGGGATACAGCGTGTAGCTAAAAAAAAAACTAAACGCATATCTATGTAATGTATACACGCTATATACTCCAAAATTACATGTTTACAATTTTTCCTTTTGTGTGTTTGTTTGCTCCAGCTAATCTCTGGAACTGCTCGACCGATTTTAACGAGTCTCACTGGCAGAGGGATGATGTAATAACTAGTAACTTAGTCTTTTTCAATTTTCCTTTTTCAAGTGTGGAATAACACTTTAAAAATATTTAAAAGTCTAGTTTTATTTTATTTTAATTACTGTTAAATTTCAAGCCTACGAAGTCAAGCATAGCTAGCAATGATAATATTTTTTTTGTTAAATTAAATGTTAAATGATACATGCTAACTATACCGTAAGATAAAATTAATATGAAGATGTCAAGGAAAATATTACCTTTGTATAGAATTACAAATGAAATGTGATAATCGTTTGTGTATACAAATACATATGTATAACTTTTATTATCTATTAATGTACGTCTAAAAATTGATAAAATATTAAAATTAGCAGCCATGGCGCAGAGGAACAGCGTCTGACTGTAAAATCGATTCCCACTAATAAATACATTAAAATTATTTTCATTTCTTTATCCTAGGGAAAAAAAACGGAGTGTCTTAACACTAACGTAGTGTGAAAGTATAAAAAATAGTTTAAGTGTTCCTAAAATAATTCAGGGTCTTCGCAACAAATAAATAAGCGCTAAGCGCTAATTAAAGTCTCTGAGACTCAACAAATTTTCGTTACCCACATCACATAATACGAAAATGAACACAGATAACATTTATTAACCTACCACGTACCATCGCCTTGTAAAACTATCTAATTATTTAAATAGTCGAAGTTCTTAGTAAGTAGACCTTATCTTAAACGCTTCCACACTGTATTTAATGCAGTTTGACAAACTTTAAAGTCAGTATAAATTTTATGGGTCTGTTTACATAGGCTTGTCGATGATTTCCGTCCCTTTTATATACCTCTGATTGGAAAGAGATGCAGGATTTGGTTTAAAGGACAAAGTCTTAGACCAGAATGTTTGCATCTCAGCAGTTTATGAAGGCAGATAATGGGAGTATAGCAACAGCAGATGGGTCTTATTTGTGGCTAAGAAATACGCGACTTTTTGTTAGTTATGTATTTTTTTATTATATTTGGTATAAATATATTTAAAAAACGCTTATTGTTAACAAAATGCTTGTTTAAGATAAATAGACTAAGCTTATATTAATTATTTTATATTTAAGAAATACGCGACTTTTTGTTAGTTATGTATTTTTTTATTATATCTGGTATAAATATATTTAAAAAAGGTATTATTGTGAACAAAATGCTTATTTAAGATAAATAGACTACGCTTATATTAATTATTTTAATAATTACTGTTTTTTAAAGAAATAAGTAGTAACACATCCTCATTTTGTACATGTATTAATTTAGATTTTACATATTTACTTTTCATGTTAAGAGTGATTCCATTATTCCATTTCATATATTTCCCTTCTTAGAAAATTCTTTCTTTTTTTAAAATTAACAGTCATCCAAAATTATAATATATAAATGATTCTAAACACATTATTGTATATAATACATTTTAAATATTTATTAAAAAAAAAATACACATTTTTTCTCGCATAACAGAGTAGTCAGAAAGAACCTAGAGTCAATAGACATTTATTATTTATAAAAAAACTTAATTATAACGATATAACAACTTATACTACATATAAAAAATAACTTTTATTCTACGTATATCATACATCAACGGAAACTCCTGTTATATTTTTTCGTTACATCTCAATGTAAGTGCTAATGGCCACAAGCGTTTTCTTAGATGACTCAGCCGTGGAAATTATTCCGTTGGTCTTTGTTCGAAACTTTCTTGTTTTACTCACAATAGATGTAGGATTCGAAATATTCAAAACTCTCATATATTTCGCTTTTGAGTCCTTTTGTTCTGTAATGTATGATATATCTTGAACGTTTCGTTTAGTGATGTGTGATAAAGGCGCTTCTTAAACATCCACTGTGCAGAGTTTTATATTGTTTCCCAAAATATATTCAGAACAGTGAAAATATTAAGGCACGTTATTTGTATGTAAATTTCTAAAGCATCTTAATAAATAGCTTCAAACCAATTTGGCTGACACGACTATTGAATTTTCTGTCATTAAAACGTCTATCATAACCAGTCTTCTTTGATCATATCCGAAGCTTTCTCAGCAATCATAATTATAGGGGCGTTTGTGTTTCCTCGTACTATAACTGGCATTATGGATCCGTCGACCACTCTAAGATTTTTTATGCCATAGACACGTAATCTTGGATCGACTACAGCGTCCTCATCCCAAGAAGGTCCCATTTTACACGTTCCTACTGGGTGATATATAGTTGTCGTATATTCTATAAGTAAGCATACAAAATATTCATAAGTTCCCCAAATATGTTGAGTACAACCGGGCACTGGTATTCTCACAAATTTTGCACCGATGGCTTTAAAAGCTTTTGTGTTTTCTAAACCTACAATGTAACGCATACCTTCGACTAATACGTCTACGTCTTCTTGGACTGTAAAAAATCTTGAATAAATTAAAGGCTGACCATAAATCGGATCAGTTTGATTCAGCAATAAATATCCTTTACTTTTTGGTACCATCAGAAGTGGTCTAGCTGCAATACCGTCATAAAAAGCTAACGGAAGAATATTACTCGCTAAATATGTAGTTGGATCTGAGTAGAATTCTTTTACATTTCTCCCATCAAAATGAAATTGTATGTCTGGTACATTTTCGTAGGCATATTTAGTTTTTATAAATGCTATACTATTAAGTATACTAGTAGTGGCCAATGGTCCCCTGTTTCTAGGATATTGCATTTTATATTTAATAATTTCATTAAGTAATCTTGGCTCATTAGTTGTAGTTGATGTGATATTGGTAAGAGACATGATAAGAGCGTTAGTAGTTACATGATCTTGTAAATTTTGACCTACTTTCAAATCCTTTAATACAGGTATGTTTACATTTTCCAAGCAATCTTTAGGACCTATTCCGGATAACATGAGAAGTTTAGGTGAATTTAATGATCCACCGCTGATGATGACCTCTTTTCTGGCAAATACTCTGTAACGGATTCCATTTTTTTCATATGCAACACCTTTCGCTTCTTTTGTCTTTGAATTTATTAAAATCTTTGTTACAAGCGCACTTGTGATGATATTAATATTTTTTCTTAATTTTCTAATTGGTTTTATAAAGGCAGTATTTGTAGATACTCTTTTACCGTGTTCCGAAGTTGTCAAGGCAATGTCTGTACCATAATTATCTCCTTTTGTTAAATCTGTTATTGGTAAACCCATTTCATTGAAGGCTTCAACTAATAAAATAGTATTTACGTCTGTATAATTAAATCTTTCTACAGTAAGAGGTCCACCGATTGAATGGACGTAGGAATTTTGAGATTCAGCTCCTCTATTGTTCTCTGACTTCTTAAAATATGGCAAAACCTGAAATGTAACAATTTTTATGATGAAAATGATGGAGTATAACGTACTGTCTAGTATTTTCTGTTAGAAAATTAATAAGTAAAAATAATTGTTTTTTAAAAAATATTGGAAAAGTCAATGCAAAAAAACTGAAGAAAGAAATGTGGTCTGGTAGCTGTGCCATTCCAGTTGATTTTTAAAACGCTATTTTAAAGCATATACTGATATTGTTGAGAATTTATATTCGAAAAAAAAATAAAGCATAATTTATACTTATTTTAATTTCACAACATTATTTATGATAATTTTAATACAAAAGAAACGCACCTCTTCATAGCTCCATCCTTCGTTGCCCATTTCTGCCCAATTGTTATAATCACGTCTGTGTCCTCTCATGTACACCATGTAGTTGACTGAACTAGAGCCTCCCATCGTTCGACCACTATAACGAACGACACATACAAAATTATATAAACATACCCACAATTACAAACTTAAAATCCAAGAATAAATAATAACTTATAGTCATTATTTAATAATTAAATATACAAATAATAAATAACTGTATTCAATACAGCGTAAAATTTTACTTATTTCGTAGAAATTATCGTTATACAAGCTGTTATTAACATGCAATGTATGTATTTTTGTATTCGCATGGAATCTTGCAATTTCATTTCGAAAAGTCCTTAAAAATATAAGGATATTTTTAAGGCTAACAATGCAAGGCAAGCTGTATGACATGATCCTAAATCCAACATGGCAGAACATCCAGATGGCGGACTAGTTATTTTTAATACGCTTCAATATTATGGATTTGATATGGATTTCAAATGAAAGAGCTAACTGAGAATAATTATAAAAAAGCTTGTTATAAAAAAAGTTTTTTTAATGTTAGTTATATTTTTAAGTTTACCTTATCCATGGACACTGTCGCCCTCTTACAGAACGACAAGTAAGCGGTTCTGGTTGCGTCGTAAATCCCCAGTCTATAGAGGACCTCCCTAATGCCAAAGCTAGAGATGGTACTGTAGTTATATCGGGCTCTTCTGGACCAGCTTCTAGAAGGAGAACCTAAACATGTTATAATTGTTGTTTTATTACTTTTTATTTTATTTTTTTCTTTAGTTAAGTTATAGAATCCGTCATCATAGAGGCCGTGGCGGAGTGGGACAGTGTTACTGTAACTCGATGGGTGTGCAATCAATTGCCACACGGGGGATTGATTTTAATTAAATTATCAATGCTTCTCATTTACCTAAGACAAAGCTTAGCGTTGATTTCCGTCACTCAACACATAATATCTTGATTTCGGATGGAAAGTTGAGAACGGAGTGTCTTATGACTAAGTGTTTCACGTTACAAAATAGATATCCATACTAATAATATTGTGAAAGTCTGTCCGTCTGTCTTTTATGCTTTAACGGCTAAGCCAGCGGTACGATTTGAATGGAATTCGGTATAGTTGAAAACTCATGGCCAAGCATAGGATGGTCTTTTTTTTCAAAAATCAACCTCAAAAAATATAAATATAAAAAACTAAAACGCTTGACCGATTTCGATAAATTGTCTCAATAGGTTACCTATTAAATATGGTCTGAATGTATAATTGTATGATACATATTAATCAAATCTCTTAAATACGAAACATTATAGGTGTGCAGTTTATAAATTATAAAAAAAAATACCAAAACGTTCTTCCTGTTTTATATAGCTGCATAGTATTTCCTTTCTTTTAGTGATGATATAAAAATTCACGAGGCATCTAGTTTATAAAAACTTCCTTAACAAGCTTGTTGTATTCCAATCAGGACAAGTTTCTGCTGTATCTCGGAAAGTTCTGATATCCATTGAGAAACTATAGCGAATCTTAACAGACCAATATTGAAAATAAACTTAGAACTAACAAACTAAAATTAAAAATTAAGATGAAAAATTGAGCTTCTCAGTTTTGCTCAAAGTTATATTTTTATTTTTCTTATTTTTAATCAACTGAAGTGAAAATTGTGTATTTTAGCTGCGCGCTTTGTACCGTAGAAAATCTAGTGTCAAGGCTCTCCGTTCTCCGCTTTCCAGGTGAGTCAGAGGTATCGTGTGTTAAATAGAGGTAAATTGAGGAACTAAACGTCGAATTTTTATTACTGGAACAAGAGAATGAAAATAATAATAAATATTAATACAAAAATATTTAAAATAAAAAAAGAAATCAAGCTCACACTCCGAGTGGTAATCGAATCCACAATCACCTTAAAAATAATTAAGATTTTCAGACTTATAGCGTAATTACAGTGTTATTTAAATATTGCAAAATATTACCTCATTTTTCCGAATAAGCGGAATACACAAAAAGTGCTCATTATAAATGCAACCAAATACAAACAGAGCATTACTCATTTCAAAA